>CM073759.1:27597944-27828383 GCA_037127475.1 Arma custos | reverse complement strand
GAGAGAGAGAGAGAGAGAGAGAGAGAGAGAGAGAGAGAGAGAGAGAGTGAAAGAATCGAAAATATATACTTTGCGATAAATTTATAATTGTGGTATTAAGGTTTATTTCTAATGTTGGAATTAATTATTATAATTATTATTTTTTCCAGAATGAACGATACCGGAGACGAGACTGGGATATGCAACAGTAGCTCAGGTGGATCTGTTTACCAAGAAATTACTCGTAAGTTAGAAATTACCACATAAGTATCAGCCATTAAATAAATTTTATATAATTACAATAGAGAATATACATAGTTTATTTATTTAGATAATATTTAAAGTATAGAACCAGCCAGTGGTATCTCTTGGAACTAATTAGTTGCTAAAGATTGTTCTAATCCTATCGAGGGTGGCGGAAATTTAATTCATAAATATAAATAAAAACATAAATAGTTGATTGTGTTGTACTTTTTTTATGTCTTTCATTATTAATTTCGTCGTCTTTTCTCTTTTTTTTTCTCTCTCTTTTCTTTTTTTTTTTTTGCAAAGTCTACACCCATCGTTTTATAACCAATATATCTACGAAATCTCGTTTTGCCTCTTTACATTGCCCTTCAAAATTGTGTAAAATCTGCACCGAAAAGCATGTTTATTAATACTTGTCATTAATAATTATTAAACATTATAATGGGTTGTCCGAAAATAATGCAGGATTTCATATTTAAGTACCGCTCCATATAGTTAAACAGTTTATGCTTGTTGGATTTTTACTTTTATAAATGCTAACACTTGTTCATCCTCTTTCAAACGAAAATGTTTGTTTACCTCCTTACATTATACTACATGGAAATTACGAGAGGGAGCCTTGAAGAGAAAAAAAGGCTATGGAATAAGCTCTGCTAACTTTCAAGATTTTTCACCTTTCCATTCGCCATTTGCTGTTGATTGCCAGTTCTCGAACAGTTGTTCTTGGGGTTTTGTTCCACCAAAGCTCGAAGAACATCGTCATCAAATGTAGAACTTCCACAGCCTTCTTTGGTCTTCAAGCTCATTTCTCCTCTCGAGATCTCCGGTACCACCGTTAAACAGTGCACTCAGTTATACTGCCTTTGTCCATACTTCGTTGATATTTATAACCGCTTGGGGCCCCGTTTTGGCCGAGTTCGGCCTCGTAAAAGAAAATTATGTGAAAATCACGTTTTCACATCATTCTAAAAACTGAATTATTTCAAGTAGCAAAATGTTACAGAGGTAAACAAACGTTTTTTTTTTTTTGTTTTTAAGAGGATTAATAGTTATTAACAATTATACAAGCCAAAAGTCCAACAAATATAAACAATTTGGAGGTGCAATTTAAAGAAAACATAAAATCTTGCATTATTTAACAGAGAACCCAATACGAACAAATTAATAAAATAAACAGTTCCGGGTAAGTTTGATTTGTATTGAGTAATATGATAAATAGAACAGATATAAGGTCCAATTTGGATGCAACTTACTTTTCTTAACACGTTAAACTTAACTAAGAATATATTAATAGATGTCCAATGAGTATAGAACATATTACGGTTACAGTGTCGTCAGGAAGAAATGATATACTCAACAGATGATGAGTTCATGGATGCCACAGAAACGATACGTTCTCCGCTGCTTTCGGGGGACCCGGAAGATCAAGTATCGGCACCCATATTAAAGCAGGTTGGTATGTCTCCCATTTAAATTAGTAAGCTATTTTACTTGTTAAAAAGTTATTAATGACAATCAATCGAAATAGCTTATGCAGTTGGTGTACGTGCAATATTGTTTTTTGTTTTTTCTATTGCAGCATGGATGAAGTAGGAGAAGACGTTTGGGGCACCACTAAGCCATCGCATTCCTCTCGTATCCAATCCTTACCATCCAAAATCCATCGAAAATCCTCAATGCTCCTTATTTTGTTAAGACTGAAGTCATCCATAACGACCTAATGTCCCTTTTGTTGCTGATTTGGCCCGAACCCGGTATCTATCCTTTCATAAAAAACTTCAGTACCACTAAAACCCTCTAGTTTCAAACCTAGCTTCCTCTTCAATCCGGATAATCCTCCTTGTGCGTCTGAAAAGAAGATGGCCAAGTGACCTTCTTAGTTGAACTTTGATTTGAATACTACCAGAGGGTAGTTTCTCTACTTGTCATTTATCATGTCATTATGTATCACTTATCCTCTTTACTCGTTGTATTGTTGTAATACAGTTGTAAATATCAATAAATAAATTTAAATAAAAAAACATGGGTGAAGTAAAATAGGAAATTATTTAAAACTTAGTAAATGATCTTAACAACACAGTTTTTTCGGTTCGATTTAACGTTAATCTAAATGATTTAATGTGTAATAGTTAGATTAATAACCTCGAATAAACGTTAGTGCAGGATTATGCAACCAAAATTAATTTAGCACAATGAAATCGTTATAATATATTTTGTGGATGACTGATATTCGACTTTCCTCCTCACAGTCAAAAGGCAATTTTTATTATTTAAAAAAAAAGATTTAAGTTAAAAACTGAACACAAATGCAAAGTATCGAAAGTGAAAAACGCCTGTTCAATGTACAGCGGCCTTCCTCTTTACTTCTTGAAACAGAGGCAGATCCCTCCCATTATCTGTCCAGGGCTACAACTAATACCAAAATGGCCTTCTTCTTGAGAACAGGTACCGTAAAGCACCTTTAAAGTGATATATATATATATCGTCTAGTCAGAATATAATCACACTAGCTTATGCCCGCGGCTTCGCTCGCATGGAATTCGGCCTGCCACATAAAGTTTCGTGAGAGATCATTTTAAATAAATAATTTAATTAGTTTTTTAAATATAAGTTACTCGTACATCCATAATTTCAGATGTCTAACTTCAAAACTGACGGATTCTCTACAACCTTTGAAACCCCCATTATATTAAAAGGGAAACCCTTGGGGTGGAATTATCCAAATTTCTTTATTAAACTATACAAAGAACCTATCTACAAATTTCAAGAGGCTAAGTTCCTGATTTGTCCTTAATTATGTACTATAACGGGGGGGCATGCCCACGTGACCCCACATAAATCTGCCCTTGATGTAGCCTATGATGTATAACCTATTTTATTCAATAGGTTTCATCCAAATCCGTTCAGTAGTTTTTGCGTGAATGAGTAACAAACATTCGCATTTATAATATTCGTAGGATATCAAAACAAATAGTTTCACTCCTGTCCTTTCTGTTATTTTAACCACAATTATCATGTGATTTTCCTTTATTTATGTACTATAATGGATTCTCTACAGTACCTAAAAAACAGTCGGGGGAGGGGGGGGGGCACGTGCCCTCGTGCGCCCCCCCTCCAAATTCCTCGCTTGCTATAGCCTATGTCTTATTCTGATGTATACCCTATATTACTGTAAAGTTTCATCCAAATCCATTCAGTAGTTTTTGCGTGAAAGAGAGACAAACATACAAACTTTCACATTTATAATATTAGTAAGATTACTATGGGGTATAACCCTCAGCAGACAGCTAGCAAGGTAAGGAGGAAGCCAGCTAACTAGAACTAAACAAAACTTCTACACTCAAACTAAAGAATACTTGATTAGTATCTTAAAAATCACACTATTTGTAGAGGATTAAACACTTTTTGTGATTTACTAATGATGAAACCATACTTTGTCCTCTTATAGTTCCGTTGGGGAAAAAATTTTCAACCAGAAATATAAAGGCATTTAACATTCACTGGTGTCTCAATTAAACAGTAATTAATATTAACATTACATTTCAGTTGTCACTAGGTATAATTTATTATCAGTACTGCCCTGCTTAGGAAGAAAGCCTTAACTCCACTTCACTTGAAATTGAGATATTCAATAAAACGTAATATATAATTTTTCACACCCTTTTTTCTGTAAAATGAACATTTAAAGGATCAAATAATTTGATATAAAAAATAAAAACAGTTTTAGTTTAAAAAAAATCGATTTTGGCTTTTTTAGGTATAAAATGGGACTTAAGGTCTTGTTATCTCCAAACAGGAGTGCAAACCGTAACATGACTCCCATGTTGGCTCATAATATATTTTTGTTGATAGGCTAATTAATGAACTTATAAGACTGACAAATAATTACTTATTAAATACAGAATATAGAAAACCACCTACAAACCGTAATTTAACCTTAACTCAATATTCATTTTTTTTTTTTTGGACTTGAGCCTTTTTTCCTAGTAGGGCAGAAAATGCTAATGTTCAATCTTCCATATTGTATACAGTCCGCAATACTAGATATGCACCATATCACATAAAAGGGATTGTGTGCTCCCACTTTTTCTTTAAGGGATTGAATACGTCACTTATCAGAATAGTAAAAAAAAGTTCATTCAAAATCAGTGACACACGTATTTTACCTATGCCATTATGCATTGTTTTAGTGCCTTATAAATGAGTATATGACTTTTATATTAATTATCAATTCTAAAGTAAAATCTACAGATCTAAAACGAAAAATGGATGTTTTTCATAATCCGATGCTTTGCATTTGTATCAAAGAAATACATCATATTTATGATTTATGGCAGCATTTTTGTTTGTTTGTTTGTTCATTTAACGTCACTTTATGCTGCTATGGCTAATCGGACGATGCTACAGTGGGAGCTCTAAATTTTGCCTATCCAGGTTTAATTAGGATAGGGATTTTTAACGAGTACCTGACATCGTACAGGCTCGGGACTCCCGTTTAACGTCCCTTCCGAAGGACGGCGTAACTAAGGATTTATTACTCCCTTAAAAAAATCCTAGGGCCACCTGCCGAGCTACGAACCCGCGATCTTGGGCTTAGTAGTTTGTTACGCTAACCACTAGACCACAGGTGACCTTTGGCAGCATTTTTTCCTCGAGGTTAATGCCAGGATAGATTGATTAATACGCTTGGGAATTCATTAAAAAGAACCGATGCAAAATAAAAAAAAATGACTAAAGCCCTTTTACTCAAATGCCACAAAATAATTGATCATTTTTTTCATGTTGGTATGTACTTAAAATCATAAACCAGTTTGTAGATATTTATTCTAAGTTAAAAAAAGCAAAAAACGCTTATTTCATTTGGGCTAGATACATTTACACTCGCCAAATTGCAAATGATTATCGGATTTCAGCAGGGAAAATAACTGTACCTATCAATTGAAGTTCAAATTTATTAAACTATGTAAAAATATAAGTTAGTAAATTATTATAAAATTTATAAATTATATGATATAAAAGTTGATGTAGCATTAGCTTTTAGGGAAGAGTAACAGCGCCGTTATCATCGACGGGATACCTGAAACCCACTTCAGTTCTGAGAGGCACGTCCAATATTTTAGGATTTTGTCAACAGTCACATAGATGGAGGGTGTTGAAACTTGAACTAAACCAAGTGCCTACACTCCAACTAAATAATGCTTGTACCTTAAAAATCATACTATTGTAGATGATTTAGTTTTCTACGTGATCTACTAACGATGGAACTAAAGGAGAAAAACGTTTTTCATCAAAAAATTATTGTAAAATCTCATTTAAAGTATTTTCTACTAGAAGAAAAGTTTTGCTGGGCTCAGAATGTGAATATGAAAATGTGGCCAAATCCTTTCTACTTTTTTATACTAGCTCCTCTTCTAAAATTTAATATAATATATCTTTTTTTCCGACCAGAATATTATTTTTATATTCAATTATTTTGTCATATCTATGTTTTAATCATGATGAAATTTGTGCCAAAATAATACCTTAGCTGGACTTTACCATTCCGGAAACCAGTCCACGTATTAATCTAGACTAAATGACTATTTTTTTCTCAAGACAAAATTGTTGAATAAATCTTGATTGAATAAATTTCTTCTTAACTTTTGTTAGAATTGGTTTATGATATTCAAGAAAGCTTAGCTAGAGTGCACAGGTGCGTTTAACGCAATATAGATCAAGGAAAGTACATATCGCTATTGTGTGTTTATTACTAACAACATTAATGAATTCTCAATAATAACTTTTAGTAAATATAGCTTGCAGGTGATATTTGTTAATTTAAAAACCACTTTACTTCGAAAAACAAGTTTGATAAAATAGCTGTTAAAAGATTTATCGATGTCGTTATATTAAAAACCAAATAATTAGTATTATTATAATAATAGTTGTAAATATAAAATAAATATTTGGTCGTTTCATATGAAATGTTCATTTTTATTATTTCTAAAATTCGAAGTGGAATTAGTGGACTTTATTACGTTTATGTTTCTCTCAAACATAAACATGTATAATAATGCAATTGGGAAAAAACACAATGCAAAGCCTTATGTTTCAAATCCAGTAATACACCCACTTACCAGTCGACGTTTCGCCTATTCAGACATTATCAAGACAAGAAAACAAAAAAGGGTTATGTGAATCACATCTCGAAGAAAAAGGTGCATTACATCGCAACGATCAACAGCCCAAACAGGCTGCAAACATGAGACAGCACCCCACCACCAAGGCGTTCAACATACAACTATATAGAAAGTTATAGAATATTGATGTGTTTTGTAGATCAGCTGATTCTATAACCTTCCCAGCTGGTAGCTTATTACCTTCTTTTCATTCACTGAATTTGATTCTTATATAAAACCATCAAATGAATTATATATAGAAAATATACGTCTATTAGACGAAAATAATCGAACAGTATTGCCTAGAAATACTCAAACACGAGTGGTAATTACAGCCGCTGATGTGCTCCATTCATGGGCAGTACCTGCTTTAGGAATTAAAATTGATGCAGTACCTGGACGACTTAACAAAGGCACACTTAATATAAACCGACCAGGAATCAAATCGTACTGCAGGGATATAAATATTTTGGGTTTTATAATAAGGGAGTAAATATTATGAATAAAAATGTTTGATTTCATAAAGTTGTTTTACTAAATAACTTTTCCATTAAAAACGGGCATTTCATATGAAACGACCAATATACAAAAAAAAAACGAACAGGGGTTATCAGCTTAGAGTATACTCTTCTAAGGAGCTAACCGTAAAAGCTAACAACAGCACATATTAATTATAATCGTGAAATCCATTGGTTTGGTCAGTAAAAAGATACGACTTGGTACCCTATGATTTAGAAAACCCATTTAACCTACAAACGATAATTATATTGGAAAAATATCACCAGTGTAATGCATATATAATGGCAAAATTGAAATAAACAAAAATGCTCTGAAGGAAATTTAATTCTGACGAATCGGATGGAAATACATAATATTGGGGTCTTTCTCGTTTAATCCCCGCATTTTAATTTATGGTTAGAATTTTTTTTTTAAAATTTATTTATTGATATTTATAACTGTGTTACAATAATACAACAAGTAGATAGGACAAGTGATACATAATGACAAGTAGAGAAACTACCCACTGGTATTACTCAAATCAAAGTTCAACTAAGAAGGTCACGTGGCCATCTTCTTTTCAGACGCCTCGGAGGATTATCGGCAATTGGAGAGGAAGCTAGGTTTGAAACTAGAGGTTTTTAGTGGTAATGAAGTTTGTTATGAAAGGATAGATACCGGGTTCGGGCCAAATGGACATTAAGGTTAATATGGATGACTTTATTCTTAACAAAATAAGGAGCATTGAGGATTTTACAAAGGATTTTGTATTGTAAGGATTGGATACGAGAGTAATTCGATGGCTTAGTGGAGTCCCAAAGCTCTACTCCGTAAGTCCAAATAGGTCGTATGATGGACATGTAGATGAGTCTTTGTAGTTAATTGGGAGCTTAGAGCGTTTGTCTAGTAAGTGTTGAAGTAGCCTGAAACGTCAAGCGGTTTCTTGTCTTTTCAGTCTTGTATGAGGATTCCAGTTTAATCGTTTGTCGAGATGCAACACTAAGTATCGGATCTGTTCTACAGGCACCAGTGGGATATTATTAAAGGAAACTGAAGGGCAGGAAGTCATTGGTTTACGACGTAAGGTAAAAGTGATTGTATGCGATTTTTGAGATTTTATTTTAATTCTCCAGTTTTGACACCATTCTTCAAGATCAGTGATATGGAATTGGAGGCTTTGGGATGCAATAACTGGATTGGTGTTGACTGATAATACACACATATCATCAGCATACGTGGTAAAGATAGTATTAGGATGAGTTGGGATGTCAGCTGTATAAACTGTATAAAGGATTGGGCCAAGGATAACTACCTTGAGGATGGTTAGAAATAAAACACATGCTATGAAAAAATAACTACATTTAATAACAATTATTTTAAAGGCCAAAATGATACTTAATTCTTCTTTACAAAATAAGGTGGTTGTATATTTTTTAGTCCAAGCATAAATGAATGTCTAAGTCGTATATAATGGAACATTAGAACTAATGTTGCCCTAAACAGGGAGGAAATCTGGCTATTGAGCGTGATCTAGGATAAATCACCTAACTACATAACCGTGGACCAAGAAACGGTACATCCTCTGCCACGTACTGAACTCAAGACCCCTTTATATATATATATATATATATATATATATATATATATATATATATATATATATATATATATATATATATATATATATACTATTATAGCCTACGAGGGCTTTTCGATTCAGTTTCATGGCAGAGACGGTACTGTTCTAAGCCAACGGCGGTGCAGGAAGGAAGTTTGGCCAAGATCATGCCAGGTATCCCCCAATTAAGAGTTCCCAGTTTAGGGATGCTAGGCATATCGCGGGATGGTCTGCAGATTCAACAGCTGTATCACTGTTTCGAATCAGGAACACTGGCGGATCTAGGAGAATTTTCATGGGGGTCATGGGTCAATATGAATTTTTTTATGAACGTATACGATCCATATATGAATGAAGATACATAAAATATCAATTTTTAATTTAAGACAAGTGAGGCCAGAAAAGAATAACATGGATAAAATAAGCTCCTTGATCAAAGCGGTAGGTATCTATCTGTGAATGAAAAACATAAAAGGGCTCGGAATCGCCGATTTTGGATGCACCCATTGAAAAAACATTCGATACAATGAATAATTTTGGAGTGTAAAACGTTTTTTTTTTCTTGTTGAAAACCAACTAAAATTCAGGTCAATGTAAACTAATGAGAACTCTGGGGGGGAGAACTCTCAAATCCGCCAATGATCACCAATGATCAGAAACTTACAGCTCATTAAATCAAGGCACTAAGCGTTGAGCTACACACAATACTCTAGAAACATCGGTATTAAAGCTGGTAAGAAATCAAAGATGCAAAATATTGAAAGTTTTTAAAAATATAATATATTTTTGTATTACTGTGTTAGTATAAGTACATTCATCATCCTTGGTTGAAACCTGAATCAGAACTTTCCTCTTTGAAAGGAAAATATTAAGCAGGATGCTTGGAGCATATCATATCAGACGTATCAGGAGCTAGACGTGGTGCAGCATATAGGAATAGGTAGGCTAAGATGGGGCTAAACATGTGGCCAGAATGGAGTACGACGCTACTCATAATAGACTGCTATTTGGGAACTTTGATGGAAAACGGAAACGTAGGCGTCCACGTTCTCAGATGGGCAAACGAAGTCGAGAGGGATTTAGATACCATCGTTAAATCCAGAGAACATTGGCACAAGACATAGAAGAGTAGAACCGACGCCTTGATGCGACCAAGTGCCACAATGGGTTGTAGAGCCTGTGTTAATGATTTGGTAGTTAGTAAAAACACAATCTTTTTTTAAAAAGATCCATTTCTTGGTCCTAAAAAATATTCAAACCTTCTAAAAAACGAAAATGGCCTTAAATCTATGGAGAAAACCTCAAATTTGGCAACACTGAGTGGAGGAACCGGCAGGCAGCATTGAATAAATAAGAATCACAGATGCAGTGATAAGGTTACTTAGTTGAAAAGGCCTGCTGTTTAAAAGAAAAGTGATATCAAATTAAATTGTAATGTACTGTTGGTTTAATATTAGAAACGTTAGTTTTTAAATCTATAAAATTAAATTATTTAATTCTTTTTCAGTTAAGACGAGAAAAAGAAGAGACCAAATACACTTTAGTGGACATGGTAACAGATTCTGAATCTGTTAACATAGCCGGGCGCGATTCACAAAATGTTGAAACTATCGTTAAACAGTCTTGTGGAGGAATTGGTTCAGATGATCCAATAAGAGTAAGTATGTATGATTCAAAATAAAAACCCTTCTAGTGTGCCAAGCTGAAATAGTTAAGCCTTAGATAAATAACTAGTATAGTAATAAATAACTAATGTTTGTTTTTTTATCATACTTTTGGCATCAAACTCAACAAAAACATAAATTTACAATATTGTTCAATACTTCTTCTTCTGAGGAGGAGGAGGACCTTGGACTTCTCCACAATTTTCCTTCACTCTAATTGATATTCCATGCTCTCACACCTAAGAACCTAAGGTCTTCTTCTACATCGTCCAGCCATCGCAGTCTAGGCCTGCCTCTTCCTCTTTCTCCATCTGGACGTCCTTCGAAGATCTGCTTTGGGAGCCTTTTTGTATTCATTCTATGTACGTGGCCCAACCAACTTAATCTTGCTGTTTTGATACAAGAAAGTATATCAGGTTCTCCATATAGATCTTTAAGTCAAACATTTCTATTTTTATATTACTTTTTTTTATACCAATACGATTTCTTTCTTTGGTTGGGCCGCATACGCTTCTAAGATTTTTTTCTCCTAAGGATTCAAGCATTTCTCCTGCTGCTTGGATAGAGATCAGGCCTCTTCTCCATACAGGAAGACTGGAGGAAGTACCGTCTTATATACCCTGAGTTTGAGGCTTCGGGGAATAGCTCTATTTTAGAAATGGTTTCTAAGGGACCAATAACATCTGTTACCGTTCTCGATTTGAGCCTTTATTTTCTGTTTCATTCTGTTATCTTCAGCTACAACGGTGCCAAGATACTTAAATGTTTTAACATTTTCAAAACTACGCCCTCTTCCTTGGAGGTATCCACTGGATGATAGTTCCCTTGATGAGAGCATATACTTTGTTTTGTCTATATTTATTATGAGCCCTGTCTTTCTAGCTGCCTCTTCATATTCCAAAAATGCTTCCAAGAGTGTGTTTTGATTTTTTGACAAGATGACCACATCATCAGCATACGCGAGGTATTGGGTAATGTTATTATAAATACATCCCTCCACCTTTGATCTTCTGTAACACTAAATTAAATAAAACTGGGGATATAGGGTCTCCTATAATTCAATGCTACAATATCTTTAAAAAATCCACATAAGCATCTTCTGTGAAGATTATAATATAGTCAAATTTAAAATTTGTACTCATAATATAATAATAACAGATTAAGCCAGGTGTGGCCTCCCTGCAGTCCTGCTTGAACTTATTTCACCCTGTGAGATTCACCTCACATTTACAAAATATATATATATATATTATAAATTTTTTTATTTGATTATTTTATTGAGTTGTACAACTGTATTACATACATCTAGTACAATTGCTGTGAGATTAAATAATACATGATAGGACATGTAGAGATACTACCCACTGGCAGCACTCTATATATATTATAAATAAATATATATTTTATAATGGCCAAAGTAATGAAAACTATTTTATTAAAAATAAACCTAATTTTAAATACATTGAAGGTACTTCATTAAAGTGAAAACATGTTATTTTTAGTATTTCATCTAGATTTGGATGTGAGAATAATAGTAAAAACATCATTATAACTCATAATGTTTTAATGTTTCAATCCAAACTAATTTCTATAAGGCATTTAAATCTAATGTGTAGATGAATAAATTTATATTCAGCCCACCTAGCTATGAAGCAGTCTCAAATTGGACTTCAAGATCATTTGGGTTGGCCACCCTTTGGCTAAACAGTGGAAATTTAAGTATGATACCTCAAAGAATAAAAAAAAGCTTTACTTTAAATGTAGAAGCTAAATCTGAAATTTGAAGATACTCACTTTGAAAATGATAAAAGTCCATACAAACTTACATCTCTTATTGCACACTTCTGGTGATTGATTTTGCAAAATCTTAAAATCCTCTTTACTTATTTTCACATTTTTTTACTTAACAAGTTACCGATTTCTCCTTTTTTACACTTTTAGGGGTTGATTTTCAAAAAATAAAAAAAGACGTAATTCTTTACTTTAAATGTAGAAGCTAAATATAAAATTTCATGGTACTCGCTTTGAAAATGACGTACTCTTATTATAAAAGTTTTTCATCCTCTTAGGGGATGAATTTTCAAAAATCCTTTCTTAGTGTGTGTTCGCCTTATATAATGTACCTACTGTCCAAATTTCAAGTCTGTAGCTTATGCCGTCTTGGCTCTGCGATGGTTTGTCAGTCAGGACAAGCTCTTTTATATATCTACAGCCCCGGTGAATAAGTGGTTAAGTCTAATTTTCTCCTAAATGAGTTTATTATTTTTAATTAAGCGGGATCGAGTTATTTTTGTAGAGAATAAGAGGCTAAGTACAGAATTGGCTTGAAAAGGAGTTATTGCTTATATTACATCTCCATTCTAAGCCAAAAAAACACGAGAATGGTGTGATTCCAGTGATCTGAAAGCAGTTAACTCTCTCTGGACCAAATACGACTTAACCACTTATTCACTGGGGCTGTAGATATGTAGATAATATAAATATAATCTATATTACTTTAAAAAACTTCTTACAATGCAACTAAACAAAAAGTTTTCTGTTGGCACTCTAATTTTTTTTTTTAATGCAGACTACTATAGCTCTAATAAGGGCAATGCTACCAATAAAATGAAAACCGATACTGCAATAGAAATTGAGAAAACTCTTGTTCTTCTGTTATAAATGATATCTAAAATATAATTATTTCTATTCATGTTCTTTCACATAATAAAAGACCAAGTTATGACTGTGGGCAAGTGTGAACTATAGTACATGCCAAAGAGTGATAGAATCTTTGAAATAAAGTATGAAATTTTAATTTTTTTTTATTTAATTTTTTTTTTAGACTGAGAAAAATAAATGCTCAAGGACTTTAAGACTTCCTTCTACTGTAGCATTGGTATGTTAGTTAAAATAAAATTAGTGAATTATCATATTTTTATAATATATTTTATAATATATTATGATATTATTTTGATAAAACATATACATTTTTTTTTAAATATTAGCTAAAAATCCACATTTTAGAATATGTATGGCGTAATAATCTTTTTTTATGTATTTCAGCCAGCTGTTAAGCCTGACCGACCAGCAAGAGGAGATGGACGTCCTCCAGTTGGTGTCTCGAAAATACCTGTTGCTGTATCATCGCTTACCAAACGACAGCAGATTAGCAATACACCAGAGCAGGTTTTTCCCCACTTTTATAATTATTAAATTTCACTTTAATTAGTCAAACATTAATAATTTAAGCTAAAAATAATTATTAAGTAACCATATGAATAATTCAAATTCTAAGAATTAATTGGAGAGTAAAAAATTAAAAATATAGTTACTTCAAAATAAGTCTGTCACAGAAAATTATTTTTGTATAGTTTTTTTATTATTTTTTTATTTTTTTTTATTTACATACGAGGACATGGGATCAGGTGAGAGAAAAGATTTGTCCTCTGCCTGCAGGCAGCCTTGGTAGCTCAAATGGTAGAGCGATGTCATGGTGAGACAAAGGTTCTGGGTTCAAATCCTGGCCGAGGGCCTATCTTTTCTCTTTAAAAATAAAAATATTTTTGAATAGGTTTGTTGTTATGAGACAAATCTAAAACACCAATTTTTAATAAAAAATTTGAATTTTCAATTTGATGGTCATAACAATTAACCCTCTGTCGGTCACAACTGATCTAAGAAGCACAGACGACACTTCACTCGCCCCCCCTCCTTCACTAAACAGTGCGGAAATCGCATCTATCTTGTACCTTCCTAACTACTAGCACCCTATCGAACCCCCATACCTCAGTTGCTTTCCCGCCATTTGATTGAGCAGCAAATGTGCACGTGGCCTGAGAAGCTCATTGCTTATTTTGGAAGGTGTCTGTGAAAGAAGGGGCTGTAATAATAATTCGCTAACCTTCTATCCGAGCGAATTTTCCGGTTGTGAATTCAATAAAAAAAACCTGAGAGTTTGATTGGGCGACTATTTCCTCAAATACATATAATTGGAGCTATAAAAGGAAAGAAAAGAAATTCATCAAGTAAATACAAATAAAAACATCCAAAAATGAGTAAATGATAAATATGTAATGTAAAAATAGAAAAAGAACAATTACAAAAATATTAATGTGCACAAATAAACCTAAGAAAATACAAAGAAAGTTATTTAAAACTAAATAAAAAAGTTATGAAAAAAAAAGAAAATGCACTAAGCTATTATCTACAATTATTTACATAAAAAATGAAATTAACTTATTTACTAAAGAGAGATGAGTCTTGAAACAAAAAACAAAAAATATTTTTGGTCTGTGAATCAATAAAAAACTTAGAAATGAACTGAGTTCTTGAAAAGTGTTGAGTTCTTGACAACGATGACTTGATGATTTGAAATGATGATGAGTAGAAAAATTAAATGTCTCTTACCGGTAAGTCCAAAATTAGATGAAAATAGCGAAAGGTTTTAATGGTGAGATGTGACAAAATTCAAGATGAAGAAGATGGAGAGAGCGGCGACAAAATCAAGTGTAGAGTAGCAAGCAACCTCCTCACAGGGCAACTGTCTTGAGACTGATCTTATTTTGTTTTTTCAAACATTACACTTAATATTAAAACATATGTTTTTAAAATTACTGTCCGAATTCTTTTATTTCCTTTTAATAAATTTTATTATTATTAGAATTATATAACAAACAAAAAACATCTGGCTTTTATTGCTATAAAATATTCATTTGAATAAAATATTCGTTTGGAAATAAAAAAAAAACATTAATAAAATAAAATAAATAAAAAATAGCTATTGATACCCAACAGTGTGTATTTTCTCTTTTTTTTTATATTTCATTTATATTATTTAAGGACAATTTTATGATTTCATGTAGGTTTTCGAAATTGCTTTTGAGTGAGCCGGGCATGTCTGCGCACATTGCAACCAAGCTCACTATGACCAAATTTTCTGTAGTTTCTCTGTCTTTTATTTCAGATATTTTACTAACATGGCGCAGAAGCTATTTGACTTAAATAACCCGAGGGATCTTGAGGATATCAGGAACATAATGTTAGCTGATAATGGATAAGACCCATATCTGATGATGGTAAAGACCCAGTGGCGATAGAAGATTTGGGAGAAGAGAGCGATATTGCTTCAAAAGATGAAGTGGAAGAAATAAAAGAGGATTCAGATACAGAGCAAGACTGTACTGATGGGTCTGATTCAACTTTTTAATGTATGCCGAAATAACAAGCGTTGGCCAATTGTGATCTTCTACACGATGGTGAATCTGGCTGGGATTAACTCTCTCATTGTCTACCTCGGCAATGGACTGCAGCCATTGCGCAGAAGGTTGTTCCTAAAACATTTGGCCCATGAGCTTACAGTCCCAGAGCTGAAGAGAAGAAGCCTTAAGAAAGTTGAGATTCCCTCCAGCCTTCAAATCCGTCTGAAGAGGTTCTGCCTTCCGATGATGGAGAAAAATCATCCCTCTCCCCTCCCAAGAGACGTAAGTACAGGCCATCAGGTTTAGCATGACCGGTGGCCTTGAGATGTGCAGAAGCTACGGATTGGAATCGAGTGTACTACACACTGTACACAATTAAATAGTCACTGCACAGCTTTGCTAGATAGCTAGTCAATTTCCTACTCTTATCTGAGCAACGCTGCCCTGTCGTCTGTTGAGGTTGTTTCCAAGTGATATGAATGGACCCCAACACCTTAAGGCAGAATCTAAATAAAAGTAGTAATAGTTTTTGTTTGGATAGCTGTTTTTACAAAGGCTTCTTTACAAAAAATTATCGCATTTCAACACTTTGAGAATAAAGCAATTGAATACACTGTTACCATAGATACTACACTGTAATGCGACATGCGATAGACAAACGAAAAATTTTGGGGCGATAGAAAAAAAGTTTCACTTTAATAAAGGAAAACCTGTAATTTCTATCTCTTTGCTTTGTTTCTAAACACTAATGATTTCCATCATAAGTTTCATCATACAAACAATTTAAAATCTAGAAAGCTAAGCAAGGAAAAGTTGATAATAAACACTTCATCAATAGTCTTACATCCTCCACGTTTAATTAAAAAAGTAAAAGAACTCTCACTCCTGGAGAAGTAATGGTCAATACCATAAAAGAAATAATGTAAAAGCTATACTGTAGGACCTGAAAGATTCTCTATTAACGAGCTTCTCAGCTAATGACCAAAGATGAGGTCATAGAATACAAAGATCAGTGAGCCCATGCTCAGAAAATCGTGATTTAAGTTGATATATCATTATGTGCATGTTTTTATTTTACAGAATTATTCTATGTTTAAATATATGTCTATTTGTATATATGTATTGTTAAGAATTTAATATTTTAATAAAATTGAAGATATATAATGTGATATTATGGATAGCTAGTTAATTAAAAATCAACGTTAATTTTATTTTATTACAAAATTTAAATTATTATAAAGAAAACAAAACAAAATAATACAATATTTGATCTCCGTGGTTCAATGATAATTAATTTAAACGTCGGGATAATTAGAACAAATTTTAATTTACAAACACAATTCTTATAGTAAAATGATTCAAATAAAGTAAAACTCACAGATGTATGTACCAATCTTCTTCTTGAAGCTCCCTCCGAATCAACACATGATATAACGTTCTTCTTAATAACTTGAAGATGCTATCTTCTGGACACTCTGTACTCGAACAATGATGAGAAACTAGAAGGTCTTCTTCCCTGGACGCTCTTCTCACCAGCTTGGCATAAATGGAGATGTCCTGTCCTTAAAACGCACCGAACCAGAGTGGGTTGAATGGAGAAGTCCTGTCTTTAGGAGGCGCTGAACCAGAGATATAAATGGAGAGGTGTCGTCCCTAGGACGCGCCGAAACAGAGTTATAAATGGAGAGGTGCCGTCCCTAGGACGCGCCGAACTAGAGTGAGTGAAATATGGCGGAAAGACGCCGGTAGGGAGCAGCAATGCCATTTGAATCAATATGAAAATCAACTTTACTTATAGAAATTGTGTTTTTTTCATTTAACAAACAAATATTAATTTAATAAAAATTTATTATATAAGTTTTTTTTTTTGAATTATTTTTATTTACTCAAATAAATTGTTCAGTAATCGATATCAACGGTAGTCCGATTGATAATAACTATCGATAATTTTTTATTTATTTCTAATATATTTTGAACCTCAACAGTATATGTACAGATTCGTAGTATTATGTAGCCTTCTGGCCAGACGTAAATTATATTATGTTTTATTTTTTTTTTGTTCATGATTGTCATTCTAAAGGGACTTGGTCCCAGAATAAAGTTTGTTATATTTATATGTGTCTATAGTTTAAATATTGTTTGTTTTTTTAATTCAAATACTATAGCACAATACTAGAGAGGTTATTTGAAATCTGCGGTTTTGAATTGAAAAAACATTTTTCATCACATAAACCGTTTCCTGATAATACTTTGTTAAATCTCATCTAATTTTCAATATCTATAATTTAGTTACTGGCAATACCCATTTTGAGAAAAACTAAGCTAGGAAAAGTTGTCCAAAACCAATCCTCAAATTATTTTAGTATCAAAATTAATAATAAAGATAAATGTTTTCTCTTTGTTTTCAAAACATATGAAAAAGGGTACTTGGCTGTTCCTGGAATAAATTATTTAAATATTAATGTAGTTAATGGTAATTAAATCAAAACATCAGGTTTCATTACACTTTTTTTTTTAATACATTTTTATTCTTCCTGTAAATTTTGCTCAATAGTGTACCTTGTTTAAAAAAAATAAAACTATCGAATTGTTCATCAGGAAATTAAGCACACAACTTTTTTTTTTTTTTACAGAATAGTTTTGATTCTGAAAACTCCCAAGTAAAATCCATCAAACAGCCTGAAAGCAAAAGGAAATCATATACTCCCTCAGAGACTCCAGCAAATGACAAACCAATTGAGCCTGAGGTAGTTCCTGACTGTTTAGATGAAATGGTAAGGACATTGTCATTTTGTATATTATGTACTTCTGGATTGAACTGTTTAATATTTATGTATGTTTCTGTTGTATTTTTAAATGCTTCAATAATTTTATCAAGAAAAGTTCAATTGTGAATCCAAAATTGAAACATATTAACCAAAATTTAATAGAACAGCAAAGTAGATTAAAAAAAAAAAAAGAAATGAAAAGGCTGAAAACTTTACATTGTTTTTTTACCTTTTGTAGAAATAATGTAGGCCATCTTCAGTTCCCTATGTATAAAATATTTCAAAATTTTTTTTTACTCGTACATTAAAGATTATTTTGACTAGATAACATAAATTATAACTTTACTATGCATTACTGATGTGATTAAATCTAATGTGTATGCCTATACCAGGTTTTGTTTTGTTACAATATTTTAAATTAAGCTTTTAACCCAAAGAATACCCCAGAAATTGAATCTTGTCAAGTTGCCGCATTGTCAACATCATTCATACCAGATCAAACTGAACCATTGAAGCCTATCAAACCACCATCATCTAATAGACCACCAAGCAATCAATCAGTCAAACCACCCAGTAGAATTTCAGGTAGACCATCAACAAAAGAAGATAGAATGGACATTGGCATTAAAAATGTGGTAAGAACTATACAATTTTATTTTTTTTATTTATTTTTCAAAACCCAAATCTGTAAAATACTGAGGTGATTTTAATATCTTGTGGTTCAATTTTCATTGTAAAAATAAACGATAAATTAAAATTATGTTTATCCTGGAAAATTGTTCTACTTTGGCTAATACTAGTGCTAATTTTAATTATAATATTACATGAAACCTTAGTTGTTGTTGCCTGTTATTTGATATTATAAAAACATAATCAGTCAATAAATTGTTAATTTTTATGAATATTAAGAGGGTATTTCGGGATGTAAGCTAACATTGCAAATATATTTTAAAAATTAATTCTAGAGCCTACTACAATTTTGTCATTTTTAATTATCAGGAACCAATTATATCAAAAGATGCCAAGCCACCATCTCATGAAAAGCCAAGAATAAAACGTGCTCTATCTCAGGTTAGATAACTTTTTTATTTTTTATTTCCTCATTCTGAACTTTCGGAGAATGGTATATTTCTAAGACTAAACAACATACTAAGATGTCATTCCAGATAAGTAAATGAAAGAAAACATAAAATGATAAATGTTATAGAAAGTTAAATAAATATAAAATAAAATTGCCTTCTTATATGTTATCACGGACAGCTTAAACATTCTCACCCATGGCTGAAATATTGCCAACTACATTTTCTAATGATTCTAGCATTGTGTGTTTGATACTAGGCTCAAGATCCATAATTATTTTAGTAATTGAAAAAAAAAATTGTATTTATTCTTCTTTCATGCTCTAAAAAATTTCTGTTTTATTTTATGGAAATATTCTGCATGACCATACTTTTAATTTCAACCTGGAATGTAGAGTTAACAGATCCTGTGTCCAGGTCATAGGAATATGGTTCAACAAGTATGATATGACCCTAAGCTTTGTAGATGATGATGATGTGATTGGAAGGGCATTTGGAGGAATGAAGCATGCCTTTCTCAACCTATGAAAAAAGATTACAAAAATGAGACTAGTTATAAAAGAAACAAAGGCTAAGTATATGCACATGAACCCTACTGGCGGAGGTCAACTAAACAGAGAGTGGAATAATTTGTCTACATCTGAATTCAGGTGTTTTCCGGAAACTATATTAACCCAGAAAAATCCATCATCAAATATTATTTGCAAATAAGTGATGCAGTAGGCTTAACAGGCAATTTTAAAAAAGGAACTTATCGAGGATCACCTAAACAAAGCAAGACCTTTATTTATCTACACATCGGAATTCTGGATAGTAGTCCAGGATCCCTGGTACATTTTTGCACTTGATTACTATCAAGCTGAATCTTCGTGAATAGCTTGGTTTTGATGAGATGCCCAACAATTTCCTTTGCGAAAATTCTCGATTGTGGTAGCTAACAGAGGTAGCAAGGATAAAATATGTCGATTTGATGATTCTCCAAAATTTAAGGATAATATACCACGCCATTTGTAAGTCAACATGACTGTTAAATTATATAAACTAAGTAAAAAAAAAAATCAGCTAATTAGTAATCATTTTTGTACACGTTGATCGATAACGAGGTCATAAAAAATGATTACTAACCAGCTGATTTTTTTTTTTACTTAGTTAATATTTATATAATTTAACAGTCATGTTGACCTACAAATTGCGTGTTATCCTTAAATTTTGGAGAATCATCAAATCGACATATTTTATCCTTGCTACCTCTGTTAGCTACCACAATCGATAATTTTCGTAAAGGAAATTGTTGGGCGTCTCATCAAAACGAAGCTATTCACGAAGTTCAGCTTAATAGTAATCAAATGCAAAATTGTACCAGGGATCCTGGACTATACTTTGGAACCAGCTCTCATAAGGTTTGAATCCATAGAAGAATTTATAGAGCACTCTGTAATAATGAAGAATGGAGATGATGACCTTGCCTTTTGTAAGCATGGTAACCTATTTAACGGCATTAACTCCATCCTTCAGTAGGTTGACTTTGGTGGAAAAACAACTGGTGATTATGATCGAGAATCAAATCTCTAGGAAAGTAATGGACGAAGAGCTGTACAAACTAAGATGAGTACAGCTAACCTTAACTGCCCTGAGCTGAAAGAATGGCAGATGACTCTCAATCCTTCCTGAGGATCTAGGATTTGTGAGTGGCGGGAGCACAGCAAAGATGGTGGAAGATAGAGATGATGTGGTGGAATGTAGTACCAGCCGGTACTAGAAGAATAATTCCCCATTATTTCTCTTAGTCACGCATTAAAAATATGTGAGGAGCCCATCCACAACTAAAACATTGCAACACACGAGGTTAGATTTATGGTCTAGAGCATGGTGGTTAAGGTAATAAGTTATAATTTTTGTGTGTTTTCACACTTTAGTGTTTAATATCTTCCCTCATCACAGTTGGCACAAAGAACGTAATTTATTTTCTTTTATTTAAATGTAAGATGTCCGAATTCTAGATAATTATTGTAATACAACACTGTTTCTCTCCTTTTCGGATCTTTCCATCACAAATAACATCTGGAAACAGTCGATTCATCAACTGCTTAACTGCTTTAAATTTCTGTGGCAGTTTGAGCTGGGTTTTCATAAAATAAGTATCACGATTCATTGTCTTTGAACTTCTTAGGCCCTTCCAGCCATTTTTTGTCACTGACATCAAAATCACTACTTTCTAATCATTAAAATCAAAACTTCAGTGTATAAGGTTAGACCTCCAATGTGTGGAACTCGGGAAGTAAACATAGTTGTAGGTATTTTTGGTGTTCAAAATGCTACCTTGCAGATATGGATAAGTATTTACATTATGTCTATATACATATTGATACATTCTAAATTTGTTCAAATCTATTTATAAATGTATATTTCATCTATTGCATTGAGTTGTGGAGCAAAACATCTGATTATCCCTTTAGTATCGTTTAATATGGGAAGGAAATAAAGTCTTTCTGTTGGACCCATTCAAATACTCTCTATTTAAAGAATTGAAACTGTTATTTCAGTACTCTTCCTTCAATCTTTTTTTAAAAAAATATTCTTTCTTAATAGACAAAATTAATTTCAGAAAAAAAAAATCTATACCACTGTAACACACGAATGGGTTCAGTATATGGTAGAGACTGTACTTTCTAAGCCAACGGTTGTATAGGGAAGTGATTTGGTCAATATCATGCTCAACAGCCCATTTTTTCCTCCAGTTGAAGGTACCCACTTTATATAAGGCCCGTAAGCTCTTTATATCTCACAGAGTTCCACACTGGAAGTTAGCATAATAAATAATTTATCTACCACAGCCTGACCCATCACCTTAATAATACAGCCCTCTACAGTGAGCTAACCCACTCCTTTATAAAGGGAAAAAAGAGAATAATTATAGAATTTGGATAAATAATTAATAACAATCTACTAATGGCAATAGATAAAAATATAAAAATAATAACTATAAAACTATAACTTAATAATAGGGAAGGCTGAGCAGCTGGAACATCTTTCTATCAATTCTAGCACTTAATTGTAACCATTATAGTCAAACTCCACTAAAAATTTCAATTGAGTTTTTCAATTATTTTAAAACAAACATTAAAATGAACAGTTTAGGTATGAATTTTTTAATTGTCATGTATTATTAAAATATCTTATGATCATTAAACATACTTTCAGCATAAAAATATCGATGGCGGAAAAGATGCCTTTCCTCGATTAGATGGAAGCCAAGTGAGTTCAACAAATGAAGGAGCTGAAACCAAAAGAATGCGTGTTGCAAATAAACTGCCCTCAAGAGAAGCACCAGAAAAACATTTGACAATATCTGCAGAACCTGCCGTAAAAGATCCAGAGAAAAGAAAAAAAGAAATTCAGGCTATTAGGGACAGATTGGGGAAGGAAAGATTGAATTTGATCAACACCAGAGAAAGAAATGAGGTAAGTAGTAGACAAAGCCAAATAATTGTTGACAACAATTGTGAACAGGATCCAGTGAAATCAGAAAATACACAGAAATCAGCATTCAGGAAATCAGATAGCAGTGGTGCATCACAAACTGTAAGTAACAAACGAGCATCCTCCAGTAGTGCAGGTTCAGAAAAAAACAATGCAATGCATGAAAAAGTTCCTATCACTCCAAGACTTTTATCACCTATCGTAAGGAATACTACTCTTATGGAAAAAAGACAACAGTGGCGGCAATCCAGAGAATCTGTGAATGGAGATCCGAAATCAAGAACCAGAAATGCAAATATGCCTGAGATTAAGCCTCCCCTATTCAAATCAAATCAATTGAAAACAAATCAATTAGTAAGTATTAATATAATATTTAAATTTTCTATTGTTTATAATAGAATTATTATTTCTACATAGCTGCAACTTCCCTTTGACTCGTGGCCAAATCGGAAGATTTAACGACACAAAGACTAATTTGTTTTCGCTAGCCTACAGCAGGCAGATTTTTACTCTGAAGATAAATAATTTTTTTTTTAGTTTCTAAATGAGTACAAAGCTTTCCTATCTTTGATAGGAACATTTAATGCGAACCTGTTATGTGTGTAAAATGGTAAAATGTGTGTAAACCTGCTATGTGTCTTGCCCATGGAACTTATTAACCTCTTCACAGGTTTGTTTTTTTAATTATCAAGTATATGAAAATCAAAGTAATTTTTGTAATAATTTATTTCCATACAATCAATGAATTTTTTATTAAATTACAGTATTAAGTTTATTTTTTTGGAATTATTGGAGTGCTACCGATGGGTAGTCTCTCCACAAGTGTTTTTTTTTTTTTCATGTCAATGTTCATATTAGCATATTTACTTTTTGTAATATTATTATAGTTGTAAATATCAATAAATTAATCTAAAAAAAAAAATTTGAATTACTTATTATGAAAAATCCAATGAAATAAGTAAATTATGATTGTTTTTAAATCTAGTTATACTGTATGGGAGATATTTTGGCATTGAATGATCTACATTCTGTTCATTTTTTATTAACTGAAATCTTGAAACAGATAGATATAATTGAAAAATCTTACAACTAATAATGCCAAAACTGTAATGAAATATTATATTTAACTATTTTATATGATATATTTAACAAATTTAATAATAATCATTATTATAAAGTTTAATAATTATCAATTGCAAAATTAAAGATGCTTATATTAATGTATTTATGATGCAATAATTGAAATTTTATAGGGACAGCGTCATCAAGAAAATCTACCCAATGCGCCTCTGAAAAGTTCAGTTGAGGATGAATCTCTTAGAGTATGTTATTAAAATCCATTGGAGTGCTCATAACTGTATTAACTAATATTTATTATAATATATATATATATATATATATATATATATATATATATATATATATATATATATATATATATAATAATATAATAAAATATTTAAAGTAAAACCCCTCAATCTTATAATATTAAGGCCAGGATTGTACTGTAGTGATCTTTCTCAATGCTGGAGTGTGCCATAGCAAGCTGTGCAATAGACAGTAGAAAATTATTGGGTAAAAATGAGTGGAATCAATTATAATTAAATTTAATTATTATCTTGCTTGCAAATTTATTAAGAGTATTGACTTTTGAGAATTTTTCAATGGAAAATTATATCCATTAGTTAAATTTAATATCGGCTATTTTACTTAATAACAATAAAATAAGTCTCCATTACGTCAATTAAAACTAAATTTTACTGAGTTTTAGTGAGATTTTTTCTATAGATAATGGCTAAATAGGTTAATTATGAGAAAATTGCTTAATAAAACTATATATTTCTTCCGGATTCTGTTATTACACTTTATCAGAATACAACTTTCATTATAAAATAAAATTAATTAATTAGATTTGGCAGGTTATATTATACAATAATAATTTAGATGGAGAACGGAGATAGTTGGGAGGTGCCGTCAAAAAAACACCAAATAAGTACCAGACTTATATTTAGTTAGTGCCGACGTTTCGACCTACAATGTAGGCCATCTTCAGGGCTATGAGAGAGAAACAAATTGAAGAAAAAAATGTATAAAAACGTTACAGTAACAAGAATATAGTGACATGTAATGTAGAAAATTAAAATAGTGACAGGTATGAAAATTAAAGATAACGAATATTAAAATAGTGACAGAATATAATAAAATTAAAACATTGACAGAATAATAAAATTAAAGAAAATGAACAGAAATTAAAATAGTGATAGAGATAGTAATTAAAGATAACAAATATAAAATAAAATACAGAAACTAAATGTACAGAAAGGATAAGAAAGTAAACATAATATAAAGGGAAATAAAAATTAGGGGGTAAACCGAAAGATACAAAATGAGAAGATTAACATATAAAAAAAGGTGGGATATGAAGGATTTAGAAAAAACTAGTAAATTAAAGATGTAAAATGTATGATAATGGACTTCTAGAGGTTACATAAGTAAAATGCATGAAACATAATAATACAAGAATATGTAGAAAGAAATGAATTGGTATCTCGTAGACTGACAGTTAGAAATGTAAAAAAATTGAAAATATAAGTATGGGATGTAATATAAAAATATTAATTGGGATGTAATATAAAAATAGTTGATTGGATTAATAAATTTGAAAAATTAAAAATAATGCTTATAAATATGAACTCTTTGATTGCCAACATACAATAATAATTTAGAGTATAGTTGGGGCCTGACCTCAACATAAGAAAAACCATTGGATGTTTTCACCAACTTCTATTTGTAATTACTAGTTAACTAGTGGTTGGTAAAAATTGTAGTTAACTTCTACATGACACTGCCTAAGACCAAAATTTATATTTATTATAGGGAGATGATACTTAATAATTCACTTTACTATTGTTAATATATTTTTCAGAGGAAAACTACCCTCATTGAAAAGCGGAAAATGATGAGACAAAAAGAAGCAACAAACAATCCGAATAAACCAGGTACTGGTGATGTGGCACAGCAAGTGGGGAAAGGATTTGAGCGGACAAATAGGGAGGTAAAGAAATAATGATGTCCTCAATAGATAATGAAAATAATATATTTTTTTATAGATATCTGTAGACATCTTCAGTAACAATTTCAATTTGTTTTAGCAGCTCGTATATACCAAGCTGATCCCACCCATGAATACTGGAGTAGTGGCCTTCAGTGCCACCCCTATACTAACTCATTACTTTTTGAACTTGGAATTTCGTAGAATATCCACTTTTTGTTGCCAATCGCCTTGGCAGTTAAAGAACTTCAATTCAAAATAGCATTTTCAGACAATTGGTTTTGTAGCCTGTTTCTCTCCTTTTCGGATCTTTCCATCACAAATAACATCTGGAAACAGTCGATTCATCAACTGCTTAACTGCTTTAAATTTCTGTGGCAGTTTGAGCTGGGTTTTCATAAAATAAGTATCACGATTCATTGTCTTTGAACTTCTTAGGCCCTTCCAGCCATTTTTTGTCACTGACATCAAAATCACTACTTTCTAATCATTAAAATCAAAACTGTTATGAAAATTTAAAAATATTTTTATTTTTTCAGACTTAAGAAAATCTTTTATGAATTAATCCTTTTAAAACCACGTCAACATTTTGGTACAATTACAATATTTTCGTTACATAAGTCAGAAAGTAAAAGTTTCAAATCTTGGCAAAAATGTTTCAACTTAAATGATTTTTTTTTTTTTTTTTATGGAATTGAAATCCCTTTCAAATTTATGAATGCAACATTTTAATAAGCATACTCTTCAACTTATGCTCAAAAATATTTTCTCATCTTCATAATGTTTTTTTTCTTGTGTTATGGGCCTTTAAGGGGAGCTTTTTTGGTCAGTTTCATCAAATTAATTTAGCATTACATTTTAACACTTTAACGACCGATCACACAACATGTGTGTGATAGCAGGAACAACCGTTAACGACCGCTCACACAACATGTGTGTGATGCTACCGCCAAAGGTTGTTGGCCAGTACCACACTCCGTGAGTGATAATTTATGAATGTAAATAAGTATGGATATTGCTATTGGCTTCGTACTTCATTGCCATGTTTTTCATTTTGGGCAATTGTTGCCTATTTTTAATTTTAGATTTTACACTAGAGTGATGCTCCACGTAAATTATGTAGCAAATATCGGAGCAAGCGCTCTACGTTGATGTAGTACGCTAAGCTAC
Source organism: Arma custos (assembly GCA_037127475.1). Lineage (NCBI taxonomy): Eukaryota > Metazoa > Arthropoda > Insecta > Hemiptera > Pentatomidae > Arma > Arma custos. The sequence goes on along the minus strand of CM073759.1, from coordinate 27,801,488 downwards.
CGTACAAGCGCTCTACGTTGATGTAGTACGCTAAGCTACCGTACAAGCGCTCTACGTTGATGTAGTACGCTAAGCTACCGTACAAGCCCTAGTGTCGCGGGCGTTTTCTAATTCAAAATGTTGAAATAGGTTGTGTTTCTATGACGAATTGTGTCATGGCGTTGGTGTTTTGTTGAAGCAACAACAAGTAACAATAAATACAAGGCGATAACAATAAGTACAATACGACAATAGTACCAATTTTTATTTTGGCAAGTTTGGTGCAGATATTTCGACGATTATTTTAGTTGACTCATTCTACGAAGAAAAAGGTAAGCTTATACAAGACGAATGTACGGATAATTTATCTGATATTGCATTTGAACTTTGCATCCTTTAGAGAAGCAAATTGAATCGGAACTTACGCATTTATCAACTCCCGGAAACCTTGCGAAACCCCTCTAAATTTCGTTTAGAATGGAAGACGAAGTTTTTCAAGAAGAATACACAGATAATTTTTCTGACGTTCCCACTGATGCCGAGGTCAATGAAGGCAGCGATAGTAATGGTGGAGAAAATATTGAAAGCGAGGAAGAGGAAGATTCTTTCCCACAACTAAGAAGAAAACGCCCTGTACGGATATCAAGCAGCAGTGACGATGAAGAAAGCGATGAGGATCTTTTGCCCCCACCAAGAAAAATCGCCATGTACTTCGTATACCTAGTAGCAGTGAGGAAGATGAAGAAAAGGAGAATCCTTTCCCGCCCCCAAGAAGAAATCTCCGTCGACTTCGTATATCCAACGGCAGTGATGAAGAGGAAAACAAGGAAGATACAATTAGATGGTCTAACATTGAAGAACCACGTGATCAGGAATTTTTCGAAGGCACGGCAGGACCACGTGTCAGTGTCAGCCAATATGATCGGGTTGAAAATGTGGTAAATTGTTTCCTTGGAGATGATCTTCTAGAATTCATCGTGGTAGAAACGAATAAATACCATACCCAGAATTACAGGAAATTTAAAAGAGGGAAAAAATGCGGAATGTGGCGTGATATTACGGTATCTGAACTAAAAAAATTTTTAGGATTAGTAATAATTATGGGGTCAGTTAAAAAAGCAAGAATTAGCGACTATTGGTCCACTAACCCCATCGTTGAAATACCAATTTTTTCAAAAACCATGAGCCGCAATAGGTTTCGAGAAATCCTAACATATTTACATTTTTCTGACAATGAAAAATACCTCCAAACGCTGGTAGGTTGTACAAAGTGCAATATCTTCTCGATTACTTCTCGAAAAAATTTGAAGAGAACTTTTCTCCCAGACAGAATATATCCATCGATGAGGGCATGATACCGTGGCGCGGGCGATTCAATTTCAAAGTATACAATCCAAGCAAAATAACTAAATACGGTTTACTTGTCAGAATGGCGTGCGATTCTGTTACTGGTTACATATTGGGCTTCAAATTATATTCCGGTACGGGACAAAAAATAGAAAAAACTGTAATGGATTTGTTAAAAAACTACTTCAATAAATGGCATCACGTATATATGGATAATTTATATAATAGTGTAAATTTGGCAAAAAAATTAATTTTATATAAAATTAGGGTATGTGGAACAATTAGGCTACATCGAGGTTTACCAGAATTCTTAAAAAAAGCTAAATTGAAAGAGATGGAAACCATATTTGCTCGTCAAGGTGAAATATTGCTGCAGCTATATAAAACTAATAAGAAAAGGGACATTAGAATGATATCAACTATTCATAATGCAGATATTTGTGAAACCGGTAAAAGGGATAAAAATGGTAATGCAATCTTCAAACCAAAATGCATTATAGACTATAACCAATATATGAAAGGGGTCGACCGTGCGGACCAGTACTTGAGTTATTACCCCATTTATAGAAAAACCAAGAAGTGGACCAAAAAAGTTGCTTTGTATTTCATAAATTGTGCCATATTCAACTCGTTCTGTATATATCGACATTTAAATTAGGAGCAGCATATTCAGAAATTAAATTACCACGATTTTTTACTTAAATTAGCAACTGCGTGGATTAAAACTAATGATGGCGATCGTACTACATCCCATGTCGTTCATTCCAATCCGGTGAAAAGATTAACTGGAGGAATAAATCATCAATTAGTTCAAATATCGACAATAAAAAAGTGTTTACGAAGGGATTGCCATGTTTGCTATGCAAATAAAATTAGAAAACCAACATATTTTATGTGTAAGACATGCAAAATACCATTGCATGTAGGTGATTGCCTTAATAATTATCATACAAAGGAGAAATATTAAATTTGTTGTTAAATTGTTGTTGTTTTTTGTTTTCTTGAACCTTTTTCATGAATTTAATAAAGTTCTTTTAAATTAATTCTTCAAAAATACTGACGGCTCCTGGCGATGGCTGACTGCGCAGACGTGCGGTCGTTAAAGTGTTAAAGAGAGGCACAATTTTTAAATACGGTTCAGGTGCCTATTATGTCAAGAGAGTTCTATTTGGTAAACAGACATTTGGAGGAAAAGTGTGTTTTTTGGATTTATGATTATGAAGTTTCAGATTTCTTGAAAACTGTTAAATAAAGAGTAAAAGGTAATAGAGTGCAGGGAAACAACAGTACGAGTTGTAACGATACAAGCACAGAATTTATTATGATATAAACACTTGACAAGACACTTCACACAAAATGGCAGATGCAGTCCACACTACAAACAGACGCTAACAGAGAGACTCCCAACACAACAATGGGTGTTGTTACCAAGACACTGTGGAGCACAGCCAACATGATCTCAATTGCCACTACAGTGTTATCTGTCTATATAACAATATATACATAAGAGGAATTACTTCAACACACCCTCCTAATTCCGCATTACAAAATACAAATAAAATACACAAAAGGAATTATTACAGCAAGCCTTCCTAATTCACATTATACAATATAAATAAAATAAATACAACTAATTACTTTAACAACCAAATTACAAATAAAACAAATACAAAGAATTACTGAAGCATAAGCACTTTAAAATCCTGATTACAAAACAAATACAAAGAATTCCACATTACACAACTCAAATACAATTAATATCCTAATTCCATATATACATGTTCACTTTCACAGATTGATACCTAAAGTCCAATTCCAGTCCTTTATTATATATACAATTTATTCCAATTAGCGGTGTAGACCTCAATATTTTTTTCTTTCTCACTTTCCACATTAAAATATTAACATCATCTTTATTACTAGAACTTCTTATTATTTTTAAAACACTATGATAGTTAATTTTGTCAACACTTTTCAAACTCTGACAATTATTCTTATAAATGATATAAGGGAAACTCACAATTTCTTTATTAGACACTCTTGACATGTCTACTGATTCACTATGTACCAAAAATTCCTTGAACGAGCACATTCCCTTATCTCCTGTTGACTTTAAACTTGACCAATCAAACACAAGTAAATTATCTGCAACTGTGTCTTTTATCTTGTTAAATTTTTCCGAATTTACCTCTTCTTTCTGATTCCATACTTCTAAACTGTTCACTACTTCCTTAATATTTAACTCTTTCATATTGTTTAATAAATCTGGTTGGTTTGCTTTGACTTCTTTATTAACTTCTTCCAGATTTATCTCTTCACTAAAGTTTATTTCTTTTGGATAGTCTGTTCCATCTTGATGACTTATTTCTTCCAGATTTATACTTTCACTTAAGTTCATTTCTTCTACCTTCACTTCTTCACTATAGTTTGTTTCTTCCTTTGTATTATATGTTTCTTCTGTATAAATAATTTCTTCAAGATTTTTCTCCTCACTATGGTTTATTTCTTCTATAAAACTAGCTACTTCTATCTTTACTTCTCCACTATAGTTTGTTTCTTCCTTTGTATTATATGTTTCTTCTGTATAACTAACTTCTTCAAGATTTATCTCCACACTGTGGTTCATTTCTTCTATAAAACTAGCTTCCTCCATGTTTAAACAAACTTTAGAAATATTATCAATACCAATAACATTTGCAGTGGCCCCAGAGTCTATCACAAAACAAGCTATCTCTGATGAACAAGGGTCTTCAGCACTGTTATCCAAGTAGGAAGTGGCAGCAGAATTCTTATTTTTTAATTTCGGGCAAATACTTTTAACATGACCTCGACCTTTGCAGTAATAGCAAACAACATTTGATGTTTTTATGGGGTTAGTGACCTTTGAATTCCCATATTTCCATAATTTACCTTTAGTTCTGTAGGTTGCAAATACATTCTGTGATAGATCATCCTCCCTTCTCATATTTCTCTCATACTCCGACAAAAGACAGTTTTTCACATATTCCAAACTAAGTCCTGATTTGTCCTTATTGTACAGAATGTCTAATACTGACACCACAGAATCAAACTCTGATGGCATTGCAACAAGTAATTGATTTACTATCTCTTCTTGTTCTAATTTTCCACCAGCCACTCTTACATCAGACGCCATGGATTCAAACTTCTGAAAAAACTCTAGTAGAGGTTGATCATTGTTGTAAACCATGTTTCTCCAAGTTCTTTGCAGCATGACAAGAGACTTCATACCTCGTTTTTCATAGGTTGCTAATAGGGCTTCCATTAATTCCTTTGCAGTCTCCTTCTCTTTAACAGTGGAATAAATATTGTTCGCAAGACTACTAGCAATAATAAGTTTGGCCTTTGCATCCTGAACTATAAAAATTTTAAGTTCCTCCTCCGTCGTGGGGGGCTCTTCATTTAAAAATCTAAGTAAACCCCAAGCGGCCAACAATAATTTAATTCTTGAGTACCAGATACTAAAGTTGTATCCATCAAATTGTTCAACTGTAACATTCGGAACACTTGAACTAGCCATTGTAACACGGACCGTAAGCGTCTAACTTAAACAAAATGGCGTAACACTGTATCAAACAAATCACTATTGTTTCACAAAACTGACTGACCGAAAACGTGTGTCCAAAAAGTTATTTCCAAACAAATAACTAACCGCCAGTGTCTGTCCCAAAAACTTATATCCATTCAAAAAATCCGGCTCTACCGTCACCAAACATAACTTGTACACATAAACCTACACTGGGCCCATAACCTGTTAAATAAAGAGTAAAAGGTAATAGAGTGCAGGGAAACAACAGTACGAGTTATAACGATACAAGCACAGAATTTATTATGATATAAACACTTGACAAGACACTTCACACAAAATGGCAGATGCAGTCCACACTACAAACAGACGCTAACAGAGAGACTCCCAACACAACAATGGGTGTTGTTACCAAGACACTGTGGAGCACAGCCAACATGATCTCAATTGCCACTACAGTGTTATCTGTCTATATAACAATATATACATAAGAGGAATTACTTCAACAAAAACTGCACATAAAAATTTTGCCTAATTCCTGCCATGTAAAATTGTAATGATGGAATGATTTAATATGTTAATACTATAACAGTTGATTAGGTGATTGATGCCTGCAATAATTGAAGCGTTGAAATGAAATCATAACTGCTTTCTGAACTCTTTTTTCAAAAATTAAGTTTATACTTAAATAATATTATTACGTTATTATATATTAAGGTTAATGTTAATTCTAGAAACCATCATTAACTGCTAGTAAAAAACGATCCAGTAGTGATATCCGAAAACCGTCTACAGGAGCTCAAAAATCAACTGAAAATACTACAAACGGTGAATCAATGCTCAATTAATTTAAAAGTTCTCCAAATTGAACTGTCATTATAATTTTTGTTTGAATTTCTTTTTCAGTACACTCAAACATTGCAAGACAAGATATTCCAGAGGAATCTGGAAGTACACATGTGAAAGCCAAACCCTCAACTAACTCTGCTAATGCAAAATGTGCATTGGCTTCAATGCAAAATGTTTACAAAATTCACTATAAAAGGTGTGAAGAACAATTGAGTGAAGTAAAAAGATCTAAGGTAAATTTCATATTTATAAAATTAATACATAGTCATCAAGCAATTATTTTAAGCTAGGTTTCATATTATTTGACATTCTTATTACAAAAAAGTATGCAAACGAGCCTTATATATATATATATATATATATATATATATATATATATATATATATATATCATGGATAAAAATTAATTTATGGTATTTAATATAAATTTTTATTTATACTGAGCTGGATTTAACTAAAATAAATCTAGTTACAAAGAATGGTCCGCATTAAATGGGCTGGAAAGGCACAGACCACTCGTTTCTAAATTTGATACATCAAAAAATTATTTCTTATTAGGAGGCTTTTGTAAACAAAGATTTTTTGTTTATATCAAATTTAGAGATTAAAATTTCCATACTGCTTTTCTCCTCAGAATTTGAGATGATTCATCCTGGCAAGTGACATCTCTTTGGCGAAGAATTGGCTTAAAAAAACTATCATAAAATTAAAAGAAAACCAAAACTTGAAAAACATCATTTACAACAAAACTTTCATTTTTTCTACAAACAAATATTCCCATAAGCCAATTTAACTTCTACAGTCCCTATTATTTTAATTATTACTAGCATGGTCTAATATTCTGAATTTATGTTTTATCACAATTGTCTTATTTAATCTAGGTTATTTTATGTCTTAAGGCTATATTTTAAAAAGGGACTGTAGGTTACAGATATGGAAGTATATCTATCGAAGATTAATGCTCGGTGGTGAAGAGGTCATAGGGAATATTTGGGGTTATTTTCGAATGAGTAAAACTAAATATATAGAATAAGTTTTTTTTAGTATCTCTATACATGAATCTATAGATAAAAAAATGTAACAGGATAAATTAGGCTTGAGTTTGGAAAAACTAGAAGCACTCAGAAGCCAAATGATTCAGAAATTTGGGAAAGATGCAGAGGAATTGACACCACCTTTGTATGTTGTACAATTTGTTCAGCAGAATTCACCAACAGTCTTGACTACAGCTAAAGGTAAGAGGGTATCAAAATAATGTACTTTTTAACAGGAGGCTTTTGTAAATCTTGATTTTGTGATAATTGAAAATTATGTTTATCAGATAGTTGTATTCTGAAACAATTTCCAGATTTTTATTGATATTTACCATAAAAGCACACTGGTTTAAAATAGAAATATTGCATTTAACATCATAGAAGTACATATAAATGAATAATTTATGTTTAACTCTAATTTTAAATATCAACTTAATAAATAAATTTGTAAAAAATAAAAACATTATTGACTTAGCATTTGCTGGAAAGGTATGAATACAGAAGTCCTAGAAGAATCACTTGTCCTTAGAAATAATGAACAGGGAATAGAAAATATAAGGATGAATCTTGAAGAAGCCAAAGAAACTGAAAATGCAAATGTAATTAAAAAGTTGTTCTTATTTACTGCATATAGCCATAACCTGAAGCTTTGTTAATTATACACTATTATTATATTATATGTTGTATGCATTGCCTTCTATATTATTGTTAGTTTGAGTAAAACCTGATACAGTTCATTGTATTATGTATGTATACAGCTCTGTATGTATTAGTGTACTCTGGGCTATAAATTAATGTGTTTATTACTTTTGGGCATTCTTTTATTTTACAACATAAAGATTAAGGGCTAAGAAATGTAAAATAATTTAAGTCAGAATTATTAATTAGAAAGAGTGTGTCTAAACTAAATAACTAACTAACACTACAGCCAAGATGGGCCTGATCATATCATGCCATCCTCCTCGTCACAGTGCTCTGGTTCTCCAGTTTTGGACACCAAGTTCTACAAGGTCCTTTTCCACGTCATGGGCTCACCGCCTCCTTGGTCTTCCTCTCCTCCTGGTGTCATACATCTTACCAAGTAGGGTCTTTTAAGGAGCTATGTTATCCTCCATTATATGTACATGGCTCAACCATTATATTCTTCTTGCTTTAATAAATTGGACTATATTGCAGAGTCCAAATAGCACTTACAATTATCTGTTTTTCCTCACCCTCCATCATTAGAGGTTATTAACTTTATATTGGTGAAATAGAATCAGTTGTCTACCATAATCCATTTTTACACTTCTGTTGCTATTTTATTTTCATAGTTGAGCTCTGCATCCAGATATGTGAAGCTCAACTATGAAAGATTTTATTTTAAAGGAGTATCTCTCCATGGTTAGATCATCTGCTCTTGATGTACCCTTTGAACTAATAAACTTATGTTGTGTTTTTCCCTCATGAGGGAAAAACATTGAAAAAGATTGGTGATCAATCTTTAATCCAACTACTTCACCCTCAGATTTCAGTAATTTAAATATGTCAGTCAGAGATTGTTTATTCCTCGCCTCTTAAATTATATCCTCCTGAAATTTTTCTGTTTGATTGTACCCATTGATGGTAAGTTTGGGACCCTTACAAACCAGAAGTTGATAGTAAAGTCATTTCTATGTCAGTCAGTTTCAAGCCCTAGCAAAAATAGAAATAGGAGCTCAACAGAACTCAGTCAATTATATGGCTTCATCTTTACCAAATAATTTAGTGAGGCCTGAAAAAAGCAAATTAGGATTTAAATATGAATTTATTTTTTAAACATGTTTCTGGAAAATTAAGTATAAGTGATTCCAAAAATACTATTTTTTCACACTCCTCTGTCATTGTTAGAGGTATCAGTATCACAGTGAATGGATAATCACATGTAATCAAGTAAATCAAGTCAGCCTACACAATAAAAAACATTCCTAAAAACAGATACTATCAGAAAAAAAATGCAAAACAGATCACAAAGAAATGACAATGTTCTTATTTGTTTGTATTCATGAAATAATTAGCATTACATTGTCTATTTAATCTCTTAATATTTCATAATTTTTTTTTCCTTTCTAGAAAAAAGATGAAGATTCAATATTAGAACCAAAACAAAGACTTCGAGATATGTCATTAACTCTGGCACTTGTTGAAAAACGACAGCAGACTCTTGAAGATGAAATGAAAGAAAAACAAAAAGAAATCAATTCACTCATTAACCAAAACAAGCAACTAAATGACTATTTAAGACAAAGAGATCAGCAGTAAGTAAAGAATAATGTAATATTGTAAGGATGAAGAATAATTATTAGAAATAGGCAGAGCGAGACTAAATATATTCTCATCTTTTAGGAAAGTTAGCCTATGTTTGTGTTATAGAGAGTTAACAAGAGAAGGCAATTTCTTTTTGGATTTTGATTTTTCCTTTTTCATATTTCTAATTGGCATTTATACAACTAATTGTCATATCTCAAACATTAATATGGAATAAGTCAACTATTGTATTGCATCATTACATTTATTATTATCATTACACATACTAAATCAATAAAAATGTTTAAATTATTACCATTATAATCAAAATTGTTAATGATGATTATCATTAAAGTAAATTCATCATTAAGGTGATGTAATACTTCAAATTAAGGCTTACATCATTGTATGTATCAAAGTAGTATAGATTGCAATTTCATAAATATTATATTTTACTTCCCTGATTTATCTAATATTAAATTTATAAATATTTTACAATTAAATTAATCCTGAAACGAAGGGTTCTATAATAACTTCCTATAACGGTTAATTGAGAAAAATATTATTGTAATATAACTTAGAACACATCATAAACAAGTGAGAAGGATCTTAATTGATGGACCACTGGCTTCAGCTTATCAATATGATTGGTTATTTCTAATCAGGGGAAGTATTTCAATGGAAAATAAATTAATTCAAAATTTAATTAGATTCTCTCTATAATTTTTTTTTGGTTAGAAGACTACAGTAGGCATTGCTCCTCGCTGAAATCCAGCAGATTTGGACATCTCGTTAGTCAGAAATAGACTATAGAGAAATCATTTCCATGCAGATCTTTTATTAAAAGAAATGTAGTGGTTATGTGCACTTCCTCGTTGATTTTTAAATTTACTTTTGCTTTATTTATTTCTTGAGAAAATGTTTACATGGAGTGATTGTTGAAACTTCCCTTCTAGGATATTCAGTGTAATTGTAAAATATTTTATAAACTAGAAATATGTTTTAAGGAAAATTGGTAGTCTCATGTAGTGATAAGATAGACAAATAAATTGATTAAGTTAGCTATGGATACTAAACTAAAGCACAACCCATTACACTACTTTGATGGATGAACCTGTTATCAAGCAGCGCGGCCTGGACTGGTTAGGTTTAGTTATGATGCTTAGCCCCATTAGATGCTATCAGCCCTAGAAGACATCTAATTGAAAGTAAAAATGTAGAAAGCGATGGATTTACTTTAATGAGAAACTTGTTTATTCACAATTTTCATTATTACGGTATATTTCTAAAATCAGCATAGCTCAACTATTTTAATGTTATTGAATATTATTTAAGTTTATTTATATTTTATTTTCATATGAGTAATTATTGTATAACTGATTATTGAAATTGTAAATTATTAGCATATCAGTGTTGAGGAAACAAACTGAAGAGAAAAGTAAAGAATTGGAAATTATCAATCAGAAACTTACTGAATCAAAAAACAGTTTACAACAAGAAGTATATAAAGTGTAAGAACAAAAATAATTATTAAATTATATAAAAGAAAATATATGGCAATACTTAGGATGGTAGAAAATAAATTAAACTTCAATAAGAAACTAATTTATTTATGTTATTTGCGATTGTTTGTTGTTTATCATGTTAAAAAATGTTTAAATGTTATAAATTCTTTGAATATTTTGTAGAACACATTGAAGATCAAGGGTTATTATGAGAATATACCATGAATTAAAATTCAATCCCGTAAGGCAGATTTTAGCCTATGTCAGTTCTGTCTTCAGCTTGCTTAGTATTTTCTCCAATATGCTTGAATGTGTTTATTCATTTAACGTCACTTGCGGTGAGAGTCCTAAATTTTGCCTGTTAATGTGTAAGTATGGTAGGTATCATTAACGGGTGTCTGATACCGTACAGGCTCGGAACAGCTGTTTCATCTACCCTCTGAAAGATTTTTACTCCCTTCAAAAAATTCTAAGATCACTTTCCAGGCCTGTGCACCTGCTATCTTGGGCATGATAGTTTGTTTTGCTGACCAGTACACCACAGGTGATCCACTTGTATTTAGGTTTAAGGTTCTTAAAGGATAATAAAGTTTAATGAACCTACATGTTTCTTATCGACACCACCATCTACCAATGTCATTCTACCAGCACCTCTAACCACCACCAAAACAAATCTATAAGATGAAATGTTACACGATCCTCTAGTTTAATCTTATCAATTCAGCACAGATTTCATTTTTAGTGATTTGATCATTATCTTTTTAGTCTTGCTATTGTGATGCTTTAATTAATTTTACTTTGTACAGGTCATGCAATTCAATTGACTAGCTATTTCAGAAAGGATCTTAACACTCTTTCTTTTACTGTCGCACATGTTTAACGTATTTCAAGGACATTTACAGTGTTATTGTTTTGTATACTCTTAAATTCAGGTTTCTGGTCAGTAGAATTGAACAAAAAAGAATCACATATCAAAAAAATTAGTTGAAAAATTTAAAAAGGATAACTTTGTGATTCCTTGTTTGTTTTTTTCAACTCACCATGAATTCCAAACCTATACTTGCATGTCAAATGTCATTATTAAATACTTTAAATACCAATGTTATTTCACTTTGAACAGAATCCAGGCCTCCAAAAAACAAACGCCAACTTCTGTACATACTCTATAGACTTTTTACTGATATTAAGTCTGGAATTTTTAGTGGCTGGTTTAGTAGATGTGTATAGCGAAAAACTATCCAATAAAAATTTTAAGAAAATGAGTTCTTGAAAATGAGCTCTCTTGTAGCCTGCAGTAAAAAATTACTTTGAAAAATCATATATATATATATATATATATATATATATATATATATATATATATATTTATGATTTATGACCGGTGTTCCTCCATTTCTTGATCCACAAAATATCCATCAGTGTTAAAGGTGAGTTCTGCTTGGTGTACTAAAAGGCCATATGAAAAGCGTTTGTGGCATCCTTGTGTGATTCAGGCTGGGAGTTCGTTGCCTGGTTCACACTTTGTTTGGAATTTTCCAAAACAGCAGCAATAATCTGGTCATCGTTGAGTTATTCATTGGCTCTGTCTTATCACAGTTGGCAATCCACTCCTCGAATTCACTGGCAGGAACATGATTTATTTTCTGTGTGCCATTGTCTCGCTCATCTTCTATTAATTTTGGTCACAACTTCAGGCCAAAGCTTATGCCAAGATTTTCTCAGTGTGTCAGATTTCAATTTATCCCATGATTCAGCAATTTTATAGTGTATAGATAGTATCTTTAATGTTGAGGGATTTCATAGTTGAAAATGAGCTAGTGCCTATCCTCCATATTAACTGGAGCATTGGAATAGCAGAGGCCGAACTAGAGGTGTTCTACTGTATTTTTGTAAGTTTCAATGTTACAAATCAGATAGGAAAAATAAATTTAATTTAATAGGGATGATACTTAATATTAATTTTTTAAAAATTGAACTAATAAACATAATGTAGCTTAGTCTCTTAACAACAATGGGCATTTTTGAATGACATGATTAGCCTTTATGTACTCTTAGTAATTAAAATTATTTTAATAGAGAGGTCCATCGCACTGAATGCCAAAAACAAATAATGGAGAAAAACAGAATTGAAAAGGAATTGGAAGAAATGGGTGCTAAATTTGCAGATTTTGAAGAAAGAGAAGAATGCCTCAACACTATGCTAGAAAATGGTGAGAAAATTATTATGCATATTAATATTAACTTTTACAATTTGGTTACTGAACTATCATATAATTAATTACATAAAAAATCTTCAAGCCTAACATTTTGACTTGAAGCTAACAAGTTTAAATGTTTACTTTCAATTTTAATTGAAAAAGACATATTATATAATAGAAAGACGAATAAATTTCTGGTAAAGGTGGGGGTTTACTATGTTGAAGTCTAGGGGTGGATGATATTTACTAAATATGTTTTATCATAAGTCACTGGGCATATTTATGTAACATTATTTAATAAACACCAGATTTATAATATTATTTAATAAAAAGATATTAAAGAAATAGGATTCAGAAGTAGTATTTCAGATCTAGAAAGGTGATATACTGTCGCAATTTTTTTTAAAATGTATTTATTGAAATTTACATCTTTATACTGAATACATCAAGTAAATATAATGAAAGATAAATCATGTCCCGAGATAAAGACAACTAGAGAAACTACCCAGTGGTAGTACTCAAATAAAAACTTCAACTTAGAAGGTCACAAGGCCATCTTCTTTTCAGAAGCCTCGGAGGTTTATTGAGGAATTGAAGAGGCTGTGAGGTTTGAAACTAGTGGGTATGAGTGAAAATGAAGTTTGTCATGAAAAGATTGAAATCGGATTCGGGCCAAATCAGCAACAAACGGGACATTAAAGTCATTATGGATCACTTTGTTCATAACAAAGTAAGGAGCATTGAGGATTTTAAGAAGGATTTTGGATTGTAAGGATTGAATACGAGAGGAATTTGATGGTTTAGTGGCCCCAAAGCTCTATTCCCTAAGTCCAGATGGGTCTAATGATAGCCATGTATATGAGTCTTTTGTAATTAATTGGGAGCTTTGAGCGTTTGTCTAGTAAATGTTGAAGTAGTCTGAAATGGTGAGCTGTTTCTTATCGTTTCAGTCTAGTAAGAGGATTCCAAGTTAAGCGTTTGTCAAGGAGTAGTCCTAAGTACCGGACCTGTTCTACAGGAATCAGTGGCATGTTATCAAACGATACAGGAAGACAGGAAGACTTTGGTTTAAGGAAGAGGGTAAAGATGATTTGACGAGATTTGTGGAAATTTATTTTAATCCTCCAGTTTTGACACCAATTTTCAAGTTTAGTGATATTGGATTGAAGAGTACGGGATGCTATAACTAGATCTGTGTTGAAAGATAATAGACATGTGTCATCCGCATACGTGGTAAGAATAGTATTAGGATGAGTTGGGATGTCAGCTGTATAATTTGTGTAGAGAACTGGGCCGAGTATACTGACTTGATGAACACCAGCAGATTGAAGAAAGGGGAATGAGTAGATATTATTATGATTACACTGTGAATGACGTGTAAGAGAGATAGGAATGGATAATGAGAAAGTATGTAGAAGGTAGGAATTTACAGAGTTTGTAAAGCAACTCGGGGTCCCAGACTCAGTCAAAAGCCTGTTCAACATCCAAGAACACGTTCCAAACCTGAAGAAACAACATCTACAACATGATGACATTGCAGGATAATGGAGTGGGATTTCCTGAATCCAAACAGGTGATCTGGGATAATGTGATTTGCATCCAGGATGGGGTACACTCGTTTCAGGATGAGCTTTTCCAGGATTTTACCCATACATGGTAAAACTGAGATAAGATGGCGGTAAGAGGAAAGGTATTCTGGTTTCTCTTTAGGTCTAGGTATCATTTTTACGGCGGATAATTTCCAGAGGTTAGGAAAATATATAGTGCGGAGTATAGCATTATATACGAGGATGGTCTGAAAAGTTTCTGCCGAGCATCCCCAAAGATCACCTAACGGTGCTGGACGACCGCCGAATTAGCGTGAGAGAGACAGCAGAGGTTATGAACTTGTCAAAAGAATGTGTTTGTTACATAGTAAATCAACATTTAGATATGAGAAAGCTGCCCTCAAATTGGGTGCAGCGTTTGCTCATGTTAGTCCAAACATGTGTTCAAATGAACATTTCCAAGCCTGAAACAAAAATACAGTCCAAACAGTGGACTGCCAAGGGGGATCAGGCTCCAAAAAAAGCAAAAACTCTTTTCTCGGCTGGGAAAGTGATGGCGATGTTTTTTGGGATAGTCATGGAGCTATTTTAATCAATTATCTTAAAAAAAAAAACCATTACAGGAGCATACTAGGCATCATTACTTGACAAGTTGAAGGCAGAACTTGCGGAAAAACAGCCACATTTGCAGAAATGAAAATCCTGTTTCAATAGGATCTTGTTGAGTTTCCTGGAGGGTTTATAATTTCATTAGGAATATAATTTTTCTGATAAAAGAGTTGTTATAATTCTATGAGATTTTTTTAAAGGTATAGTTTCTGAGATTTTATTCTGGAATATGAACAGGCCTTCTTAAGCTCTAAATTTCTTTTGAGATACTTCAAATTAATTTTTTTTTAATTTATTTAATTGTTATATGATATAATTTTTTAAATATTTTATTTGAAAAAAAAAGATATGACCAGGACCGGGACGCGAACTCGGGTCTCCCACCTCTCCGTGGTGGTGCCTTAATCATCTCGGCCATCCTGGTTCGCTTCTCGGTCAGTCATATCCCCTCTTTCCACTGATCCTGTATCTCCGTGTTCTCGCAATGTGCGATGTATACACGGAGAGAATGTTAATTGAACATTATTTATTTTTGGATCTTGTTGACTTTAAGTCATTAATATTATTATAATTTATTTTATTGCTATATGATATAATTTTTTAATATTTTATTTGAAAAAAAAGATATGATCAGGATGGCCAACATGGTTAAGGCACCACCACTGAGAGGTGGGAGATCCGGGTTCGAGTCCCGGTCCTGGTCATATCTTTACTTTTCAAATAAAATATTTATAAACTTTTTTTATGTTTCCCTCTTTTACTACATGCTTTTTATTAATTATTTTTTATTTTAGAAAAGAAAAATAACAAGAAACTTGAAGAATTATTATGTAAAAAAGAGGAAGAACTTAATTTATTGGGAAAGAAATTTTTTCAAATAGTATGCTTGTTTTTTAATAATCTTGTTGCTCTTCTATTCATTCCCGTATAAACATTAACAATCAATTAAGTTTATTTTAACATAACTCCTTATCTTAAAGTTTATATATGTTTGGGACCATTGTCTTATTTTGTTGTACCAGCAATACCTGGGAGCTCATATTAGAGGATTATGGGTTAAATCCTCACTTAAACTAGTGTAAATCATTAACTCATCACTTACCTGGATCTAGTTATCAATAATTGTTTTTGGTTTTGTTTAATAGAATTGTATAACATTTCCAATTTAAAAAAATATCAGGGTTCCAATGGAATATTGAAACATAAAAATAATTTTAATAAAAATTTATTTTAATAATTTTGTAGCAGCCAGTGCAACTATTAGTTATAACTTTACGGCTGGCCAGCATCATCATATGTTTTTTATTTAATATTAATTTTTTATACCTTTTTTTGTTAAAAAAATATCAATCTATAATTTGCACTAAAAATGTATATATATATATATATATATATATATATATATATATTAGTGAACTCGTATACATTTTATTTATTTATAGCCTGCACAACTATTAAGTTATAATTTTATGGCTGGCCAGTCACCATCATGTGTTTTCTTTTTCACTATTAATTTGCATTAAAAATATATATTAGTGAATTTTATTAATTTTATTTGTTTATATTATATGTTCACTAAAAGTTATTTTTTTTCTTGTTCATTAAAATGAAAGGCCTATAGTTTTAGGTAATATGGCATTTCTAATTAGTGTATATTTTATAAATATTTTTAATTAAAATAGTTCAAAAGTTTTAAATATTCTTGTATTAATTTTTATTTTAGGAGACATCTTCCAGCAGTATGAAGGTTCTCAGTGACCAACTTCAAGAAAAAGAAACAATAATCGGGGAGCTTGAAATCATGAAAACATCATTGCAGGATCAAATAAGTGAACTGTAAGTAATTCCTAAAAGTTAAAATTTTCATTTTAAATAACTGAACTAAAATTAAAAATTAAATATTGTTTATTAAGATAATTTATACCATAATACTTCCTTACGGGTGATTGACCCAGCAGGAAGGTCTTAATACCCAAGGACAGCAGGTCTGCCAGTGAATTCACCTTGGCCGGCAGAACAACACTCCTATCTCCTAGGGGAAGTGACCCTAGGGTGTGTAATGATAATGTCCTTGATGTCAGCATATATGTAATGTGTACTGCTATTGTGTGAGGTGTGTGCGATGTACTGTGCTCGGATACCCGGGGGAACATAAAACAATTAACTCCTGCGGGATTCAGGAGGGGGGAATTATTATATTATATAGGGAAATATTATGGATTCACAGAAACCAAAGAAGCCTCGGAACTGGACTGACACATCGGACACAACGCGGCATGGAAAAGGACTTAAGGATGGGTACATGGAATATAAAACCATCGCAGGAAAGGAAGTTGAACTCGTGGAAGAGATCATAAGGTACAGACAGGATAGACATTCTTGGTATATCTGAAGTAAAAAGGAAAAAAATAGGAGAATTATGCCTGGATATAACTATGTTCCATATCTATTACAATAAAACAATGAAATAACTCAGATTTCTGATTTGTTACAGCTAATTGAACCAAAATTTTAATTTTCCTTAAAGACGGGAAGTGCTAGATATTGAGGAATTGCCCCATACCATCACCCATTAACGGCTCCGCCACTAATTACAAATCACCCTGTATAATCTCTACCACCTCAATTTACAAAAGATGGGTAGTTCAAATCCAAATTTAATGCGAGTGAAACCAAAAGACACAGCCACTATTTGTATATGTTTAAATAATGTTTAATCAGTTGATTGTTCTAAAATATTCTTATGTTGATTCTAAAATATTCAATATTTATTTATCGGCTCGACAGGCCCCTGAAACTGCCCTTGGCCCTCTCAACCGCCTTTTCCCACTCATTTCGGTCTGCAGCATGTCTGCTGGACACTCCAATCATCCCCAAGTCCTCAGCCACTGCATCCTTCCATCTTCCTTTCGGTCTTTCACATGGCCTGGCTCCATGCGGAGTTCCATAATATAATTTCTTCGCTGCTCTGCCATCATCCATTCTGATAAGGTGTCCCAGCCATTTGAAGCGCTGAATTCGCACGAAATGGGAAACTCGGCGATCGTCGTATAAGTCGTAGATCTCTTTGTTCTTTCTTAAATGGTATATACCATTTTCTCTAACAGGCCCCATGATGCGCCTCAACACTTTCCTTTCAAACCTGTCAATCTTTTCATCCAGTATCTTTCGTAGGATCCAGGTTGCACAGGCATAGGTCAGTACAGGTCGGATGATTGCTATAGGGCAAAAAATGCTTTGTTAGCCCCCATTATGCGATTTTGAATTTCTTCTTCTTCTTCCACCCGATTATTTACTATGGAGCCGAGGTATTTAAAACTGGAAACGCATTGGAATCCGTACTGTCCCACAACATATTGCTTTGGCGGGCTTATAGGCGTTTTCTTTCTAAGCACCATAAGTTTTGTTTTATCTTCGTTTATGCATAGCCCCATTCTTCCAGCTTCTCTTTGCCATCTTTCACAGGCCTCCTTGATCGCTTTGAGGGATAGTCCAATCAGTGCCACATCATCAGCATAACCAAGCACTTGGGTTGTCTTGGTAAAAATTGTGCCGGACTGATTAATCTCGGCTCTGTTTTTCATCACTCGGAGGGCAATATTAAATAGAAGAATCCCACCGAAACTAATCCGACTTGCAGCTTGTACTCTGAGAGGGAGCGTAAGTCAACTTAAAATAAATGGGAAGCTGGGCCAACCTTTTGCGGTGAAGTCAGGAGTTAGACAGGGTGACCCCCTGTCCCCTGTTCTATTTAAAATATTTCAATTATTTATATTCAATTATTCAATAATTCGATATTCAATTATTTATATTAAAATCAGTTAACTTAACAAATTTAATAATTATGATGCGAAATGCAATGCACGCAGAAATGTAGAAGATAGTTAAAACCCTGCTTTCTATTATACGTAAATAGTTTTTCTTGTTTAGTAAGATCTAAAAGTTTTTCTTACATTTTGAAAAAGATGGACTTGTATCAAATGATTAACTTATAGTTTGAATGTATTAAATTAAAAGTAATAAATAAGTAATATAGTGATACTATTTAATTTTTTTTTTAAGTGAGCAAGATAAATATATTTAAAAATATGTCATCTTTGAGCTATCTGAATAATTAACTGCCCAAGAGTTGAAATTAGTTGAATGTAAATTTGCAATTTCAAAGGTAGCTGTCAGTCCTAATAAACTGCCATGGATTGGGTCATGTTTCAATCTTCAGTCTTCTTAATTATGCCATTTATTGAATAGATTCACCAGTTACTATTATACAGTGAAAGAATTTATACTTATTAACATTTTATTTAAATCGTTTCAGATGCTGTTTACTGAGTGATATATTTGCTTCAAGAGGAATTGAATGTAACATTGATCATATTCAGGCCTTGCTCTCCTCTGGATCATTATTTGGTCTTAGAGAAAAGGTTATTATTATTATTATTATTATTATTATTTAAAATATTATTATTTTAATAGGAGGCCCAGGTCCTTTTAGGACCACAGCACCCACCAGTAAGTATGTAATTATTTTAAGTGTTCTGTGTTAGTTTTCTAATTATAAGCTGCATTAGGAACACTTCTCTTCCTTATTATGTTCCTCTATGTTAGTTTGAGCAGCAGTTGTCCAAGTTTCTTGTCATTACTGGTGATAGAAGAGCTTTATTTTGATCAAAAAACCATCTCACCTCTGTAAAAAAAAATCAAACTTATAAAAATGAAAAAGCCCTCAGGTTTTAACTTAATCAATGCTTAAGTACTTCATGAAATGCCCATTAAACCTCTAAATGCTATATTAGGAACTGCAAAAGTTCCAATGGAATTATTCTTACATAACCATGATTCTTAATTTTCACAAAGACTAATGCTCTCCTTTATACTATTGATCTATCAGTTAACTCTCAGTTTATACTACTTTTTTTTGAAAACTTACTTAACAAAAGACTTTTCAACATATCAATAGATCAAAAGAATCTTACCAATCTGACCATCAATTTGCTTTTTGTTCACTTTATTCCTCTGCACAATAATTTTATAGAGTGAGAGATTACATATCAACATTGCTAAAGAAAAAGATGTATTTATATACCGCTAGTGTAGTTCTGGATGTTGCAGTGACCTTTGATAGGGTATGGTGCCAAGCACATTAAATTCTAAGCGATAATACCCTCCACCTACTATTCATCCTTCAACCATATTTCTCTCTGATAAATTTTTTCAATCCATGGTTCAAAACCTCATCAGTCAGGCTATATCTAGGGCATCCCGAGGATCAATTCTTGCACTACTGTTATACTTAATTTAGGTGCACAACATACCACCCAATATTACACATTGAAAACCAAAATCCTTAATGATACTATTACAAAATACTTAATGATACTATTACAAAGTTATTTACAGACACTAAACGACTAGTGCAAATGTTTCTGAATGGAAGAATCAATGCTAGAGACTTTTATACTTCCTCCTTGGACATCGCTCAAAATTAGAACTAAGTCAAAAACTTAATACATACACCTACCTACTGAAACCAATTTAGACATTCCTCACAAATATAAGGATTAAAAATAAAATTCTATTTGATATTATTCAAGGCCAAAACTTTTAGGAAAATCGTGCAAGCACCTTGCTAGTAACTGGAATAATTCTACACAAAAATTTATATATGCCAACTGTTAAGTAATACATACAGGTAAACAATAAAAGGTTTCAAAGTAAGCCTTAAGGTCATCCTAACTAAAAGGCTTATTCAAGAAATTTTGAAGAAAAACATGCCTGATAACATTCGTAAAAGGTTGGAATGAAGCGAGATCTTTAATGACTTGAAACAAGACTGAAGAATTACAAATTTCTTTCTCATGCCTATCAGGCCTGTTTATTGTATATATATTTTTATTGCAATGACATTCACTGGATGTCAGTAACCACTGTGGCAGTTATGAATAAAGTCATAACAAGAAAAAACAGTTTTTATTTAATTTTCTATTATTTAGTTTTATTAACTACTACCTTTTGCTCCTAACCTTCCAAGTAATGCTTAATATGACTATATACAGGTTATTCAGATTACTTTTTGTTATGTATATATATATATATATATATATATATATATATATATATATATATATATATATATATATATATTTTATGTTTATTAATTTCTAATGTGAGTCTTAATGATTTTCATTTCACATTATTAGATAATCAAAGTTGTACCATTATGATTTAAGCTACTGAAAGTCATGGAAGAAGGAAAAGAGGAAAGCAGTGAAGCCTTAAATGAAGCAAAATTGAAAATTGTTGAATTACAAAATCAAGTCAAAGTTTTAGAATTAGAGCTCGAAGACACCAAAGTTATGTCAGAGAGACTGACAAATGTCATAACTCATCATAAACCTTGGGACGCAGACACTACGTGGGAGGAGCACCAGAGGCCTTGGTCTTCTGATATGGTATAACATATGAATATAATTACATTAAGGAAAACAATATATTTTAAAATTTTAATTTTAATTTGGTCATTTTATCATTATTCATTATACATAATTATAATTACAAAACTATTATTATATTAATAATAATTATTATATTAACATACATAATTAACTACATTTAAATTATTGCATTGATCAATAATTAAGGCTAGTAAAATAACAGAAATTTCGATGGCATATCCATGTGAACAAAGTAACAAAAAGAGCACTCACGTGTCCAACTGAAAACCTGGAAGTTTGATGTCAGATTCATCAAAAATCCCTGCCTGCACACTCAGTTAGTGAACTGAGTGTGTGAATCATGATCTAAGAAACTTCTATCTTAGTAAAATAATTATAGCCATATTCTTCAACCAATTTACTTACTTTAGTATTTTTTAATGATAAATTATAGTTTATGATTAACCTATTATTAGTGTAATAGTAATCAAGTCTCTCTTTTCTTAAATACTTAGGTATTCCATTAAATTTGTAAAACTGTATTAATATGTCTTGTGATTTCTCTCTAGGTCTCGACAAGACATTTAGTGCACAGCAATCTTATAGAAAATTCAGTTCGGGACAACAGAAGCTTAAGGGACAGGGATGTTCACAGTTTAATACCTTCCTTACCTGGTTCAGTTTGTTCTGAAGTAAGTTTTTAATTAAGTAGTTAAATTATGAATTCGGTTGAAAAAATTATTAGTTTCATTGGAAAAATTATGAAATTGGTTGAAAAAATTATTAATTTCACTGAAAACAGTGATAATACCGAAATTGGAGCCTTTTATTTTGGATTTTGTGCCCAAAAATTCTTAATCATTGGCTTTCTTATAAGAATGGTATGTAAGGTTAACATCATCATAAATCATTAATTTTAGGTTTATAGGTCAGTAATATGAGACTGAGTGATAAGTTTGGTGAAATCATCAGGCTGTCTATTCTATAAGACTTGGTCGTCCTTATAATACTGATTTTGCTGTTGCTGTGGTGTTATTACTAGCTGCTTATTAGGAATGACAACCAGGTACATTACTTCTTGCTACCTGGTTTATTCTCCCCATCCTGTATTCTATAGACCTTAGATAGAGAATCTTATACTCCAGAGAAAAGAAAATGATACTGTTGGTCTTCTTTGGGTTGACTATAATATTCAGTCTGTCAGAATTCCTTTACCAATGAGAGGCGATATTACTGATCCATGTCAAATACAGACACTAAGGGCTCTTACATTTGATAATTTGTTAGCTTAGATCTCTTTGTATTAGTGTAAACATCAAGGAATATGTGCATAAGTAACTTTTCATCTCTTATTTAGATATATATCTATATATATATTTTTTCTCTTTCCCCTCCCCCATGGTAAGCCCATAGAGGGACCGTTTATTCATATTAGTACATGCTGCATGCTTAAATAAGCATATTACATGTCATTACATATGATTTTAATAATTACTGATCAATTTATAGAATTACATTAGAATAAATTTTAATATAAGTTAACAATATAAGAAATTAAAAATTTACAGGTTCACTAAATTGATAATTGACATGTGAGAATAAAATTAAAAATAAATGTATAATCATAAATTATAAAATTTAAAAAAAAAATAAATAAAATTTAACAAATGTAAAAATAAACAAAATTAGTATTTTAAGCACAGCAAGAAGGTTTTATAATACAATTTATATAACTAAAAACACTAATTACTAGTGAATTGCCCTTCTTATGTCTTAGAGTTGATCAAAATCAATGTCTTTTATAAATTATAGTAAGTCTGTTTTAAATATAAGTTTTAAATTAGAGAAAATATATATAAGATATGAATAGTTGTATGTACTGAGAGTACTGATACTAGTAGAGAGAGGTGAGCGAGAATACTGATGACAGTTGAATTAAGTAGGCCTTAGTTTCTACTGTAATACTATATCAAAATATTTCTACAAAATATACATGTCCCGAATTTAAATGGCAAAACTTCAGGAACTTATAGGGGACCGAAAAACTAAGACAAAAAGTCCTTTAGAGATTTGCTTGTTTTTGCTTAGTTTTAGAGAAAATCGCAAAAAAAGAAACAAAACAAGTTTTCATTTTTATACTTATTTATTTACATTTATATTTATGTTATGTTCTTTTTAATGTAAATATTGCTCAAAATGTTGTCCTCTTGCACCAATGCAAGCATTACATCTAGCACTCACTTGATAAATTGCAGCTAAACATTGTTCTGATGATATTTGGTGCACTACATCTATGATTCGGTCTCTTAATTGCTCTCTTGAGTTGATTGACACCGAATAAACTTTCTGCTTCAAGGTTCCCCATACGAAGAAATCCATGGGTGTGGTCTGGTGGTCAAGGTACTACTCCTCCACGTCCAATCCATCGTTGTGGATAACTTATATCCAGCCAAGCTCGAGCAACTCTGCTATAATGAGCTGGACATCCATCGAGTTGGAACCACATTTCAATCCGCTGTTGTATGGGAATGTCATCTAAATAATTAGAAAAGTCGTTCTCCAAAAAATTTGTAAATGTGATACCATTCAATCTTCCAGGTAAAATATATGGTCCCACCAGTAATCCGTTCCAAATTCCAAGCCAAACGTTAATAGCAAATTCATGCTAAAACCTATTCTCTCTAATAGCTCTGGGATTTTCAAGAGCCCATGCATAATAATTTCTTTGATTAACAATTCCCCCTCTTGTAAAGTCAGCTTCATCGGTCCATATAATTTTTAATGGAAATAAATTATCATCGCGAATTTTTTCAAGAAACCAGTTACTAAAATTCAATCTCTTGACATAATCTTGAGGTAATAAATTCTGAACTTTTTGAAGATGGTATAGGTAGCGATTATCACCTTTCAAAGTTCGCCATATTGCTTGCCGCGATATTGCTAATGCAGCAGATGCTTTTCGGATGCTAGTCTCAGGATTGTTATCGAAGTGGTGTTGGACACAATTTCTTCTCCGATAATCTGCTCTTACTGCTGCCTGGAATTGGTCGCCTTCATTACGTATTAAGAATGACCCAGTCTCTCGTAGTCTATTAAAAGTTAACGAAAAGACTCGTCAATTAGGCACTCTTCTATTTGGAAATTGGCGCGCATACTCCCGCACCGCTTCTAAAGCATTACTGTTACAGAAACCATACACAAAAATCATATCAGCTTATTCAACATTAGAATATGTATGCGGCATGGTGGCTGATGCTATTCACAAAAAAATATCTGAGTAACTGACTGAAGACTGATTTAGGAATTATAATTTTAGAAGGAAGCCAACATGTAAACAAATAAAAGAATATAAAGGATAACATTAAGTGTTTACATATCTCACTGCCTAGCCTGACGAACTTTGAAAGGTGATAATCGCTACCTGTAACATTTTTATTTTGTTTCTTTTTTTTGCGATTTTCTCTACAACTAAGCAAAAACAAGCAAATCTCTAAAGGACTTTTTGTCTTAGTTTTTCGGTCCCCTATAAGTTCCTGAAGTTTTGCCATTTAAATTCGGGACACCCTGTATATTATCACAGAATGTATAAAATATTATTTAGATGTCTAGATTTTTCTACTTTGTGCTATGCTATAGTAAATTATATAGTAATAGCAAATTCTAACCTTTCTTCACATTTTGTTTCAAAATATTAAAGCAAAATATTTGGCAACAAAACAAGAGAAAAGCAAGGAATCCTGTCAATATTATTTTTTTTTATTATTATATTTTTTTTAGGCTGCAGCAGCCAGGAATAATTTCAAAGAACTTTTTCTTTTACTGGAGAGAAAGAGAAAACAGTTGTTACAATTAGAAAGGAAATATCAAGATATAGAGGAGGTTCATTCTCACTGTCAACAAAAGCGTACACGTAACGAAACAAGGATTGCACAACTGGAAATGATGTTAGCGTAAGTTCAATAGTTTACAGGAATTTTATTCACAACTATCTTTGAAATTAATAAATTAATAAAAATGATAGTTTAAAAAAAATTCTAAGATATTGAGCAATATTAACCATGAACATTTGTTTATTAAACTAAAATATATAAAATGAATAACTAAATTGATTACTATTCTAAACTAATTTAAAATTATTGTTTTGCAAATTGTTGGTTAATTAAAAAGTATAATTAATCTCTGATCTTGACTTTGTTAAGCAAATGTTTGCATTATGAGTACTATATAATTTAATAACTTTGGCCAACAATAGGTTAATTAATTATTCATTAAATATAAAATACTTAGACTTCTATTTTGGGATCAAAATAAAGTCTTTAAATTAAAGTTTTTGCTAAATCTACTTATAACTTAAGGCCTTTGTATAAGCTAGAGTTTATAAAATGGTATTCTAGAGTCACAATAATGAAAACTTCGTAAAAGCTGTTTACAAATAAGATAATTACTAGCACTATTTTCCTGTTCGAGAAATTCGTGCCAGATAGTTCTGGTAGATCTCTTAGGCAAATGCCTAGGTGATAATTTCTCAAATAACATGAATGAAAAGCAGTTTATAGTATGGCTGCAAGAGTTTTTCCCTGGTAAAAATTATCAGAATCAGTACTTATAATAAAATTAACTTGAGCTTAGAAATGATTTCAGTTCATAACTGTAACTCAATTTCATAAATAAATGAATTCATCTACGTCTCCCCCCCCCTCACTCTCTCTCGCTCTATGTATATAAGAAGAGAAATAGAGAGAAAGACAGAGTGAGTGAGTGAATATTGATGATGTAAATAGGCAGCATTACTCTTTAACCTTCTGCCAGGCATTAAGATTTCCATAACACAACCAGGCACTAGTTTTATTTCGGTCGGGATACAACTTTTTGACTTCCCCAACGATCATTTATGATTATTTTTCAGTTGAAATTATATTATGGTTTGAGGAAGAAAATGGCCTGGGTTGAGGGAAAAAAAATTCTCTTAAGTAGCGGGAACTGATTATTGGAAAGCCAACATTTCAACCAACATTGCAGGTCTTCTTCAGAGCCCAGTGACGATGATGGTCGAAATGCAGCTACTAATCCTCAATCACTAGTGACTTCTTCAGTAACCCTCAGATAGAATTACTATATCCAAATTTATTATTGGCAATTGCCTTTTCCCGATAATTACAAAAATACCTGACGGAGGGTTAAGTTTAACACATATTATTTTAAATATAATTTATATCAAATTCTGCTTTTTCTTATGGTAATTAGATCTTTAAATTTTTTAGAGCTTTTGAAATTTTTTCTAAAGAAATGAGAGTAATAAGAGCTTGTAATAGAAAAGTTCTCAAAATTTATGAGAGCCCAAGATAGTTGGGTAGGTCCGTACAATCTGCTAAATGCTCTTTTTTCTGAAATAGATACATAAATAAAAACAAACAAAAAAATTATTTATGTGTGTGATATTTTTGTTTATTAATTTATTACACTTCATAAACTTAATCCCATAAAACACTGTTAAGAAATGCATAGTATTAAAAGAAATTTATAATTTGTAAATCACCGTATACTTTTAATAATAAATAAATTTAAGTTCGATTGGCAGGAATAGCACAGTGAATTAAGTTGTGAGGTTTGCATGCACTCTTCTTCTCAACTTGATTCTTGATTCATCCATCAATCATGATAAAAAAATTATAAATGAAAATATAAAGAAATTTTAGTTTGTTCTATTTTTATCATATTTTAAATTATAATTTTTCCTCTTCTCCTATAATTGTCATTGATTTTGCTTAGCATTTTTTTTTTCAATTGAGTTCTATTATTTTAGATTCAAGTTGCCCATTTTCCAATTCGAGTACCAAAAATTACAACTTTCAGAATGAATTTATAAAATATAATCATTGTAATAGTTATTTTAAGAATGTTGTACAGCTGACATGACCTATATGAGAGGTCTTCCTCTCAACTTTGCTACTAGTTTTGTGTATGCTGCCTCTGAGGCATGAAGATGGTACTCCTTGCACTTCACACTCCACAGACATGGTTCACATTTATATAACTCAATTAATTCTTCCAAAATTTGATTGTTGCCCCAATGATATGAAGAATTTTTCAAAACAAAACCTCTAAGTACAAATAAACTGTATTGAAATCAAACAAAACACTAATGAATTAAATAAAAAATAAATTCAAATAAAAATATAAATTAAAACACAAAAACATCCTCATTCTGTTTTTTTCTGGCTGCAACTGTTGTGAGTACAACTCTACGTGTATGGCCAGCCTCGGTCAGTCTGCTTTGGGACTAGTCACGAGGTAACGATAGAAGGGCCTAAACATACTAATTTAAATATTTTGGAAAAGTTTTTCAAAATGTAACTTAAGAACAATTTATGATTGGAAATTAAAAAGCATAATAAACTGGAAGATCTATGTCTAATAACTGCTTACACGCCTCTATCCATAGGTTACTGCCCAAACCCAAATCCATATGATCACCCTTTATACAATACTCCATCAACGTCATTGTTAACCTCTCAGACATTTACCAGTTGCTCAGTGCTTAATAATTTTCTCAGTGTATGTCCCGTGCTCAGCCCAACAACTATGCAAGATCATTTCAGCCAGTTATTATTTTAATGGGCAATTAATATCATGTCTAGTTAATTTGATTAATTTTACATAGTTAAACTCTATTAAATCATGAGCTGATGTTAAGGCTATGTTTGGAATAAGGACCCAACTCCTTCACCTCACCATTGCATGTTATTTTAAGAACATGGTGACAATATATGTTGTTAAATGAAATAAATACAATTTATGCCATAATACATTATGTATTTGAAAATATTCAAAATGTAAAATAATTTTGTCTCAATCTATAGCGAATTTAGTCTTCTTTTAGAATGGAAACGACAACATTTTTTTGTTTAATTTGTTTTTTCTGATGATTCCACAACAGAATCACTTGCAAAACTGTGGCTGACTTTATATTTTAAATTTTCCTTTACTTAGGATATAACTTTTACTGGATTGATAGTGTTCATCCAGAAATTTCACAACTTTTAAATTGAAAAACTTACATTTTTATTTTATTAATATTTATTTATTAATTACAATAATTATTCTTCAAGTAATTAAATTAAATAATTCTTCAAGTATGTTGAAATTAAATAAAAAATATTAGAGAAAAAATAACAATTGCATATTCCTAAATTTAATCTATAGCATGGTCTGATAGAAATTCTAGTTTATTTGAATTAAAAAATGAATATGTCGTATTAGCTGATGTGGGATACTTAAGAGGCTGAAAACTATTTGCAAGTCCTTACAAAAGATTATATCATATTTAACAAGCCAGGTTAGTTGTTTAAAATGTCTTTATGGAATGAAATTTGTGACATTTATATATGACCTCTTTAGGTCTGAAGGAAATTGTGGCCTGGATAATTTTGTTGATTTTGATTTTATAATTGTAATTGAATTATTGGAGCTTTGGATCATTTTCCAAGGTACTAAGCAACTTCATAGGGGCTGTGTAAGTTCCATGAGAATCTATAGATGCCACAGTATCCATCTGTGGTGTTAACATATTAAATAATTTATCTACCACACCTGGGCTTGAACCTGGAAGCTTATTATTATTATTATTATTATGGAAGCATAGCTACCTCACTTATTAATTACTATATAAAAAACAAAAGATGAAATGGAAAAAAAAATAGTTAGTAACCACAAGCAAACCAGTTGGATTCGAAAATTCTTTTTTCTCTTATATAGCCTTTTAATTTTTTCTTAAGACAGTTCATCTCTGACAGAATTATTCATTATTGCCTCAAAGATAGCTTCTCAATTTGTTATTGAGGTAGGTACAAATTAGTATCAATTTATAACATTTTTTTAAATAATTTAAAAATGCAAAAGACACTTCAACAAAGACAGAAATGTTATGTGATTTTTTATATTTTTTTATGTTCCTTTTTCAAAGAAATGTTTTGTCTTTAAATCAATAAACTCATAAAATGCCAATTTATATGTGTTTTATTTTCGGAATATTTTTCTTATTAAATGCATCAAGTACTAAGAAATTGTTGTGATCAATCAGAGCTAACCCAAAATATATATGTTGAAATTTTAATTTCAGATCACTTTATTGGACATGTTAGTTACCTAAATTTCCTAAACCTCCTTACTGGTTTCCTGAGATTTTCTTTAAGGCATTTCTCTTTTTATCCATCTCACTGTTTGCTTCTTTATTCTCCTTGAGATTTTGTAAAAATTTTGTTTGTTTATTTTTCTATGTATTTTTACTGCATGTACAGTTTAGTTATTGATCAATACATGCTAATGTTATTGTTCAGTAATTAATTTTTTTATAGAAACTAAGTTCTTAAAACAGACTAGCTATAAGGTTTAGTTACTTTTTAAGTTTCGAATAATTGTTACAGGATATTTAAAACATTAAAATAAAATTTAGGCTATCAAATTACAGAAATTAAAAAAAATGAAACTAAATATTATTTATACACTATTTAATAAGAATATTTATATTAATATTTTAACATTTTACATAGTGCAATATTATTTTCAGAACCTACCAAGGATAGAAAGTCGAAAATTTGGAATTTGCAATATTATACTAAAATAATGTCTGAATGGTTGTATGTGCTGAGAATGTTTACAGTAAATATATATACTACAAGAAAAGCATTTTAATTTTAATAGTTATAATAATGAATATTTAGTTAATAATTTTATGAAATCTCTAAATGCTTAAATTTTCCATTTTGTGCAATTAAAATTATTGAAATTGAAATGATATGTTGAAAGTGCTTTGATTGGATTAATATGTTAATCTTTAATCATCCAGGACATTGAAATATTATATTACTTTTATATATATGCTATTATTATTATAATTAATTATATTATATACTATTTTTACCATAGCCATTGTGTGTATAAGCTTTTTTCTTTTCAAAAATAAAAATATTTTAATATAATTAAAATTATATTGTTTTATAATTTATGACGTATTGTTGTTTTTTTAAATTATTGATTATAGATTACTTCTAGCTTAATGACCGATATGCTATTTGTTTCATATTTTTAATTAAATATTTTTGGGAAAATTTTATTTTTATTATTTCTCCTCCCAATTGTCTGCTCTTAGGTAAAAAGGTGTTTTTTTTTCTTTGTTAATTTTTACATATGGGAATCAGCTAATATATCTTTCTTTTAATAAGTAACAGAATTCACTTTATAAAATTAGCTGTAATTGGGAGCATATGAGTAAAACTGTGATCAGCTCCTATTCTTCTTTCATATGTTTATATCTAATTGAATGATAATAGTTGACCTTGATAATATATGTGGAAAAAGTGGTCCGGGATTCATTGACCTCTACCCGGACCACTTTCTTCCTCGTTTATATCTGAAATATGTAAAAGTTATTGAAGATTTTTAAAAATGAACGAAATTGATTTAAAATTGGGTTTAATATTTGGGTAAAATTACTTTCTATCTGAATAATGTTCTATTTCCCCCTATCTTCAAACAATTTATGGGAAAAGCATAGAAGTTGGATATTTGTTATTTTTGTTATTATATTTTAGAAACAGAAAATACATTCATATGCAGCAAATAATTATTGAAAGATTAATCAAATCTCACAAGAACAGAAAACTATTTGGTTTCTAAAAAAATAAAAATAGAATAACCATAATTCAGATATTATTTTTTAAAAATGAAAACCTTATTACTCATTAAGTATCTAATTAGTTTATTTATATCTAGAAAATTGAAAAATCAAGGAGCTGTCAAGAGAAGAAACCTAATATATTTATCTGGTGAATTGGAATTACTTTATAGAGGTATGAATGTGACTCAATTGGAAATAGTTTTTGATGATGATTGAAAAGAATTTTTAATAAAGTTGCAAGTCCCTGAAGTGTGAACTCTGTTAAAAGAAAAAGAAAATTAAGCTGTATTTGCTATTTAGGTTAAATAACTTAACACCTCTAAATACAGAATGGCGTTATTTTTGAGATATCATTTAACATTTGTAAATAACTTTGATAGCATCATCTGTTGGACAATTAATTTGTGTATCCATGGCAATCATCTGTTCAAACCATATGTAATATTATGTATGTAACCTTTTCAGTTTGGTTAACATTTTTCTTATTTATATAGATATTGTAAAATATAGCCAAGTTTCATAAAACCATAATGCAGGGCATTATGTTTACTTTATGCTTTACCTTATGTGCAGGGTGTGCGGGGTCTCAAGGGGCGCCGTGATGCGTCTCAGGGTCTCAAAAAATTTCATTTCATGTTGATCCCATAGCAAAATTTGTTTAGTTTCATGGGCACATTCACCTCCTTAGGGGATTTGCCGTTTTACAGTAACACCTTGTATAACTGTAAATGTTCTATTTTAATCGCGTGCCTAGTAGAGGGCGCTTAAGTCATGATTGCACACGGGCTCGATATGAGTTAGAGCCAGCACTGCCATAATGTGTCTTGTCTCTAGTCCTAATACATCAAAACTTGATCAACACCTTCACCATCGGCTACATTTATATAAATACTTTCAAATGACTGATACAACAAGATATAATAATTCATATAATTTTCTGAAATCAACGATAATATTCCAATTTATATGAATTGATCAAAATGGTCCTTATATTGAAGCTACTAAAGTTAATAATCATACCTCTTCTTTTATCCTGTGGATGGCATCCTTTTATCTTTTGGCATTATCTGAAAAATGCAGGGAGACCTCGACAGTATCAGTCCCTAGGCAGCAAATAAAAATTGATCACGTAAGAACCAAGGCGACCCTCATCAACTTCAAGCATCTTAGTTCCCTTGCTTATCATTTTTCACCATACTTCTATTAATAATCCACTTCCAGACCTTTTAGAAATCTAGGAGCAAATTTTGACCAGAACCTGTCCTTGAATAACCATGTTTCCCAAATCACTTGAGGATCCATTGCTATCCTGGAACAAATCCCAAACTTTTGTAACTAAATTCTCGTAGAAACCCTTCAATTCCTAGTATACCCCTTCTAATGTGCAAATTCAATTCAATAACTTTGATTAGCAACATATGTTAAAATTAATTTGTGTATCCATGGCAATCATCTCTTCAAACCACATGTTATATTATGTATGTAACCTTTTCAGTTATGTTAACATCTTTCTTATTTATATAGATATTGTAAAATGTAGTCAATTGTGGTCAAATTTTGATCAGAACCTGTTCTTGAATAACCATGTTTCCCAAATCACTTGAGGATCCATTACTATCCTGGAACAGATCTCAAACTTTTGTAACTAAATTCTCATAGAAACCCTTCAATTCCTTGTATACCCCTTCTAATGCGCAAATTCAATTATTTATGTATTTTCCATGAGGGACTGTCTAGCACAGATGATATGAGGCTGTAGAGACCTAATAGATTGTTTCATTAGAACAATCCTTTAAAAAGACAAAAGAAATCTTAACTCTTGAAAAGAAATCTTGTTCTTCAGCCCGTCTTTAGATTCCAGAACCCTCGTACTAGTAGAATATACCTCCTCACAGAAATTTACTATTTGGGGATTAATATATTTAAAAAAAAAACCTTTATTCCTCATGCCACAACTGTATTGAATTCTTAACCCATTTCTATTTGCAGATCATCATCTGACTTCTTAAAAAATCAACTTTTTTACCATCTCCTCCATCATATAAAAACCTGCAAATATGAAAAATGACGATTTTTGTGAAAATTTTTAAATGTATACATATTTGTAATTTCAATATTTCTAGTTAATTTAAATACTCCATTATATATTATATTTTAATTATTATTTAAGTAGTCAGACAAATAACAGTCTAAGTATTCTTGAATGACTAGTTATTCCAGAATAAAAATTAATTTTCATTCATTCGAAAAAATAAAAGTATTATCTATTAAACATTATCATAGTATATTAAAGATGCAAGTAATATTTAAAGATTAATTTGAGTATAATAGTTTCAAAATTAATAGGTTACAATGTAATAGCATTAAAATAATTACAAATTAGATAGAAGTCATCCATATTTATTAATGGATGATAATTAATAATTTAAAGTGAAAGTTGTTTCAGTGTTAAATTTCTCTTTTTTTTACATTTAAATCTAAAAATTTAATTTTTACATTTTAATCAATATTTTAGACGTCTCTTCCTCATTGAAATATAAATCAGCTAAATAAATAAAAAATTAAAAAAAACAGCCTCCTATCTACTTCATCAAATTTGAACTGTTATTTTAAAACAGATTTACCAGTTCGAACTGATAATTGAAAATAATAGTTTTGCCTTAGAACAATTTTTAAAAAGATAAATTCTTCAATTAGATTTATTAACTAAAATTAAGTTATGGAAGACAGATTTTAATTTACACTTATAATTTTTCTAAAATAATGCAATGGAATAAAAGTAAGATACAAGTAGAGTTGTAGTTGGGAAACCTGCTGTTAGAAAGCTCTGAGGTCAAAGCTAGTAGGACCGGACTAGAGTCTAGGGAGTAAATAACAAGGAGGAGTTCGGCTGAGATCGGCTCCCTTCGGATTCCCGAACCCCTATCCGCCAACTAGTAGCAACTGTCTTTCCGTTTTCTATCTTTTAATACCTTCTGTTTACTATCAAGGGCGGATTTTTGGGGGGGCACGGGGGCATGTGCCCCCACATTGTACATACTTGGCAAATTACATTATCATAGTTGTTAAAATATATTAATATATTTTAAACCTCCCCACAGTACATACTTCGGAAATTACAAAAAAAAATTAATAAAAATTTTAAGATTTCAATATGTGTTTTCCTAATTCATATAAGAAACACATAAAAATGGTTATTATTCACCAGGAATTCTATGACATATTTTGATAACATACTTGGCAAATTACATTATCATAGTTTTCAAAATATATTAATAAAATAACAGAAATAACATATAAGAAAAATATTAAAGATTGGATACAGTGAGAAATAATAAAGTTAATTGCTGTAAGCTAGATCCGCAAGGGCCGCTTGGCGAGACAACAATGAAGTAATTAGCGTCATTGACTAAAATAACAAAAAAGCGTGATTGAGGAGCTTCTGCAGCACTTATTTCCGGATAAATCACTATTATACAAAACCAAAGTATTAACTATTACATTTATTATTTATTAGTTCTAATGAAAGAAAAATAATATGATTATTAAATAATTAAACAACCTCTTATGATGATATTTTGTCAATAAAAAATACGGATTTGCTATCAAAATAGGTCATAGAATTCCTGGTGAACAATAACCATTTTTATGTGTTTTTTTTATGAATTAGGAAAACCCATATTGAAATCTTAAAATTTATATTAATTAAAAGATAGGAAACGGAAAAACACTTGCTACTAGTTGGTGGATATGGGTTCGGGAATCCGAAGGGAGCCGATCTCAGCCGAACTCCTCCTTGTTATTTACTCCCTAGACTCTAGTGTAGGACCGGGTGTTCAGTAGGTGTTTGACAGTGCTCCTGCTAGTTGATAGGTATGTTCCCATTTCTGTTTTTTACGGCGATCTCTTAATTTTTATATACTTTTTATTTATTACTCATGGTTATTTATACTACTTTAAAGTAAATTAATAGCAAAATATAGAAAATATTTTGCATCCCGAAGTTTTTTCTCATAGAACACTTTTCTGTGAAGTTATTTCAGACTTTATAGAATATATGAAGATAAATATTTGAGATTTTTTTGTAATTATTTTTACAAAATAACGCGCGGTTAATCAATTTTTAGCTGTTGTATGGGAAAATTATTGGGTTATTTTATAAAGAACCTGTCCTAGATTTGGAAATTGGTCAGACGCTAGCAGGTTTAAGTCAATTTTTCATATTTTAATCTCTTTATAGTCCACATTTTTCATGCATGTGTATCTCAATAAGACTAAAGAGTAATAAAATATGCTACTGGGAGGCGACCCCTGGCAGCTCAATTGGTTAGAGCACTGCCACGGAGAGACGGACGATCCGGGTTCGAATCCCGGCCAGGGAAAATCTTTTCTCTGCAAAATAAAAATATATAAAAATTTGCTATACTTTGAGTATAAAGTAAAAATTCTAATTTTATTATAAACTATAGTTTCCTTGTGACTTAAAAGCATATAATAAAATATATTGTTAATTAAAATTACTGTGGTTATTAATCTAAAGTATTTAATGTATGGAATTTTTTCCTAATTCCTTTTTTAGAGTTTTGTGCAGAATTATTTTGTTCTGTTCTGTATGCATTGTATTAAAAAAGAATAATACATCATCTAGAAGTTTAACAGTTCACGCGGTGACATAAGTTTTTCTATCTAAAATCAACCTGGTTTTTGAAGGCTTATTCCAACTTCCTGACAACTGTATGGTATGTCATAAGTCTGGTTCGCCCAGCGGTATACCTTTCAGCGATTTTCACTTTCTTCCTTCAGTCATCACGTGTATCTCTCATTTTGCAAATGTAATTACCAATATGAAAAATTTGAGCATGTAAGAGTTATTAAATTGAAAAAAATAAAAGTTATAATTATGTATTATACGAATACATAGAATATTCTGCAAATAGTTTGATTGATTGTTCAAATGCTTGATATTACCTGTGCAGAGTCATTGCATTCCTCATTCCTAGCAATGATTTGACAGTGTATAGAACACATTTAAAAAAAAAAAATTCTGAATTAGCCGTGGGCACTTTCAATAGGAGAATGACGAACAGAAGAATAATCGAAACTATTGCAGTACTGAAAAAGTATTTGAAGGTGCCTCGAAAATTGGGTGTAATATGTAGTCAGAGCAATATAATATATAATGTAGTGGTCAGAGCAACGAATTAAGAATTATTTGTGTTGTCATGGAAAAGTTTATTCCAATAAGAGCTAATTTGAAATATGGGTTTCAACATTCGATACCTCGTAGTCGTCTTGACGATTTTAGCATTTCTTATTTATTTTCAAATTATGTTTGAAATTTACTTGGTAAAAAAAAAAACACGATTCATATTCGCTTAAAAACTTATAAGAATAATTGGAATCATTAATTGTAGTGATCAGACTGAATCTGTTCAGATTAAATACCTTATGCATTTCACAGATCTCGATATGATGTACTCTCACAATAATATAAGTGTAATATTGTGATATCGCTATTTTTATTTATTCGTTTAATGCTATAGATAAGGGTAGAAAACATCTTTAAAAAATAATGAGAACATTTACAGAAAAAGTTAAACCTGGTTGGTATTAAAATTATAGCGAGTACCGTATAGCTATCCAGGAAAAATTAGGAATGGGGTTTTTAACAAGTACCTGATTTCGCACAGGACCGCCATTTTTGATCCTTGCGAAGGACGGGATAGCTAAGGATTTTTTACTCCCTTTAAAAAATACCTGATGGACTGCGAATCTGCGATCATTTTCATAGTAGGTTAATTTCTGAATTTTGAACCTTCTTGAAAATAACTATGTGATTAAAGTTTAATGTTTTACTACCTCAAGGTAGTATCCTTGGTCCAATCCTATATACAGTTTATACAGCTGACATCCCAACTCATCCTAATACTATCCTTACCACGTATGCTGATGATACATGTGTATTATCAGTCAACACCAATCCAGTTATTGCATCCCAAAGCCTCCAATTCCATTTCACTGATCTTGAAGAATGGTGTCAAAACTGGAGAATTAAAATAAATTCTCAAAAATCGCATCAAATCACTTTAACCTTACGTCGTAAACCAATGACTTCCTGCCCTTCAGAATCCTTTAATAATATTCCACTGGTAGAACAGATCCGATACTTAGGGTTGCATCTCGACAAACGATTAACCTGGAATCCTCATACAAGACTGAAGCTCGACGTTTCAGGTTACTTCAACACTTACTAGACAAACGCTCTAAGCTCCCAATTAACTACAAAAGACTCATCAACATGACCATCATACGACCTATTTGGACTTACGGAGTAGAGCTTTGGGGCACCACTAATTCATCTAATTCCTCTCGTATCCAATCCCTACAATCCAAAATCCTTGGTAAAAGTCCTCAATGCTCCTTATTTTGTTAAGATTAAAGTCCCATTTGTTGCTGATTTTGCCCGAACCTTTCATAACAAACTTCATTCCCACTCAAACCCTCTAGTTTCAAACCTAGCTTCCTCTTCAATTCCCGATAATCCTCCGAGGCGTCTGAAAAGAAAATGGCCACGTGACCTGCTTAGTTGAGCTTGCGTAAATATCAATAAATAAATTTTTTTTAAAAATGTTTTACTATGATGAGTTTAGGTGTTGGCTATTGGCCAGGCCGTAAAGATTTCTTAACAAAAGAACTGTCAGATATACCAAGTTCTTCATTCCCATGATTACTCTTAACATTAGAATAACTTAGTCCAAAGAAATTTCTACGATAGATTGCTTCTGTAATGTTGTAAATCCATTATTCGATAATATTCAGTTATTTGAATATATCGATAAATGTCGTTTTTCTTTTGAACAGTAAGATATGTAAAATTCGATCCATTCTAGCTTTTATAATCGATTTACAATTACGACAGTCCACTCTCACAATCATTTCTACCCAATGTATTGCTGGTACATCAAACTTTAATGTAAAATTTATTTCTTTATATATTATTAGATATTAGAGATATTTTAATTATAATAATAAGATTCTTATATTGAAGTGTTCTTAAGGTTTTTTTCCCAAGATCGCCACGATGCCGTATCAGGTACTTACGAGGCTCGAAGCCACCCTATTGTATATTAAGTGGCTTTGCAAGTTTGAATAGTGCTCTTGGGACAAACTTTAAGATGCCGCCCCTCCCACAACTCCAAGTCATCAACTTCTAGGGACACGCGATACTGAAAAAATGTCAATACCGATAGTCATTCAAATAGTTGAATCTATAATGATGGATTGAATTGGTCAGGGGTCGCAGTCAAAGATAACACAAAATAAGCAGAACTTATTTTTTAATTGTGCCAACGTTTCGGCCTACGATATAGGCCATCTTCAGGGCGAATAGTGGTTGTGGTGACTTGTCAAACTAACACTTGTCAACTGAACTGTAAAAAAAAATAAGTTCTGCTTCTTTTGTTATCTTTGACTGCACCCCCTCACCAATTCAATCCATCATTATAATTATCTAGTCAACTATTTTCCACTCAAAGTTGAATCTATAATTATACACGACAAATATACCTAACATCTCAAAAGAAATGGGAGAATACTAATCAGTTCCGCAGGTTGTCGCTTTGAGTCTAGTCACAACTTTTCATTCGTTTCCTTTTTAATATTCTCGAAGATAAAAATAATTGTATCACTGGTTGCATGAAGTAACTATTATTGACTATTTATGGTAACTATTACTGGCTGTGTGCAGATTAAAGAAGCGATTTAGTTAAACTATAGAGGCTATATCATCGTCTATACTTCGAAATGTTTGTTGAAACGTTCATTTATTGAAGAAATGATTACCAAAATATACACATTTCCCATAATTTTACACTTTTTTTTCATATTAAATCTCAAGATAATTTTTATTTTCAAGATAAAAAAAAAACAAGTGAAGTGTTAAAACTTTTTGTTACTTGACTGTAAGTGACGACCTTTGGAACTGATACCAAATTTATTTTTTAAGATATTAATAATGGACATAAAAATATACTGATCAACAATCAATGAATATTTTAACCAATTACTCATATGATAGGGTGCAAGGGAAAAACCAACATAGTCAGAAAAGTGTGTTTCTAAGGAAATTAAAAATATTATAATTTATTTTATTTGTATATTATATAATTTTCAAATAAAATATTTGAGAAATTAAAAATACTTTTTTTTTTTATTTATTGATATTTACAACTGTATTACAATAATACAACAAGTAAATAGGATAAGTGATACACAATGACATGAGAATGACAAGTAGAGAAACTACCCACTGGTAGTGCTTAAATCAAAGTTCAACTAAGAAGGTCACGTGGCCATCTTTTTTTCAGACGCCTCGGAGGATTATCGGGAATTTAAGAGGAAGCTAGGTTTGAAACTAGAGGGTTTGAGTGGGAATGAAGTTTGTTATGAAAGGATAGATATCGGGTTCCAAATTCCAAAAATACAGATTTGAATCTTTATATTGTAAAAAATACTGAACTGATGTTTTTATCTGTTTCCATATAAGAATGTCCACGAACAGGAAAAGTAACTATAACATTTTCAAACCTTTCCAACTTAGTTGGGTTTTCCTCTGACTCAGTTGGTTTTTCTCCTGTACGACGAACTAAAATATCTAAATAATCCGTGACTGCGTTGTTTGTTCCCGTGCGTACCTCGGCAAGTTGAAAGAACGACTTTGACGATTCAGATGGTAGTATAGTTATCTCAATATTTAATTTTTTTGACTTAGTTGTTTTTTTCCCTGCAACCATCATATGTCCATTATCTGGAATTACCCGCGTACTGACTACTAAAGTTGTTGAGATTATTTTTTAATTGGACATTATTCTTAGATTACTTATTTTTGTCTTTTTATTCTATAGCTATGCCTCTGTTTTAATTAATGAATGTGAAGCCAAAAATGTAAAAAAATAAGTAATAAATTAAAAAAAAATATTATGAAATATATTTATGCTGAATATTCCTGTAATTTAAAGTATATCAAATTAAATGAATGCATTAAGAATAGAAGAGCTTTCCTATGATGGCGTATGTCCAGACTAACTTGCATCTAGGTGGCATGGTGTTTTGGGAACTTGAAATTGTTATTGTAATTATATCTTTTTATACAAAAATATTTTGAGTAAATTTAAAATCGAGTTCAATAAGTACTTAAATTTAAAAATTATCTTTAATATGAATTATGTATCCGTATAAAAATTTGAATTGTGTTACAGAATAGAATTATAATTATAGCCAGTTAAGGAGTAGAATTATGTTCCATGCATTACAATAAAATAATGCAATCAAGTAGACCAAAGTTATAATTAATGAACTCAACCACCAAAGAGCTTTTTGTGAAAGACATTTTCTAATTTGACCACAAAACTTTAAGATTGTTCTAAACAACCTTAAAACGTAACTTTTTTTTTTAATTGAGGTTTCACGTCCTTTCCTACTCTGGAATCAAAACGTAACAGTTAACTTCACTTGAAGGCTCACGGTAATATTTTTTAGTTATTTACAGGATTCCTCAACAACTGGGATACGTTTTCAGTGATCGGGAAAACGACAGTTAATTGTCTAATATATTCATTCACGATATAGATAATGCTACTTTGGTCCTATATCCTTTTTTAAAATATTGGCTGCATCTTTGCTAATCATTTGAAATGGCAATGATAAAAATATCTTATAATAATGATATCCTCAATTTGTGTTCAGAAATATTAAGCTGGAAATAATTTTCGAACATATCATAAATGAAGGATGGGATTAGTTGGGGGGTGCAGTCATAAATAACACCATATAAGTGAAACCTATTTTTTATTAGTGCCGACCTCTCGTCTACGTTGTAGACCATCTTCAGGGCTATGGGAGAAAAACAAAAACAAATATTTAAAAAAACATATCATATAGAGTTGTAGGAAAGTAAAAAAAATCAGCGATGGATATATTATTAAGGATATATATGAATAAAAAAAATACAGAATAAGTGTGCAGAAGGGTGATAATGCAAAGAAATACAAAGAGAAAAAAATGAGAAGGTAGTCAGTAAGATACGAAATGGAAAGGTACAAATGTAAAATTGTGAGATTTAAAAGTATGGAAAACCTAGTTAAATTGCAGGTAATAATATAAAATGTAAAATGTATGATAATTTACTACTGGAGTGTTATATAAGTAAATATATATATCAAAATTAATACAAAATATGATGTTAAAGTATACTATGATAGTAAATACAGAAGAAAGTTGTAAAAAGTAATATATTGGAATCTCGTTCAATTACAGATAGTGATGTAAATGTTTGATAATATAAATATGGGATGTTATATAAATATATACAATTATATGAAGTAATATTAATACATTATATTAATGCAATACATTATATAATTATGTAATTAATATAATACATTAAAGCATCGATAGCTCTTCAAAATCATTTATTTGATTTGGAAAAGTGGTTCTATAAATGGCAAATCAGAATAAACGCCTCAAAATCGAGCCATGTAAGCTTCATTCTACGCAAAGCTTTGTGTCCAGCAGTCAAAATTGACAACGAAGAAGTACCTTCCAAAAATTATGTACGCTATCTCGGACTATACTTGGACAAAATACCTACATGGAACGTACATACAAAATTCAAAAGGCAAGAACTGACTAGACGGTACAAACAACTATCACATCTTCTGGATTACAGATCTTCACTTAACTTGAGGAACAAACGACTTATCTATGATATTATACTAAAACCTATTTGGACATATGGAGCAGAACTTTTTGGTTCAGCAAAAAAATTTCACATATACAAGATACAAACAACACAGTCCAAAATTCTCAGAAAAATTATTAATGCACCGTGGTATATTTCGAATCACACTATTCACAACGACATGAACATTTCCACTATAAAATCATATATTCATAACAAATACATAACATTCCACTCATCGACACAATATCACCCAGACCCACTCGTTCTTCCGCTTTCCTACTACCTGGACTTGATAAGAAAAGATTAAATAGACATTGGCCAAGAGACCTACTCAACTACTGATATTTTTGGAGAATGGAAATAGTTGGCAGTCAAAAAAACAACACCAAATAAGTACAAGACTTATATTTAATGTGTGCCGACGTTTCGACCTACCTTGTAGGCCATCTTTAGGGCTATGAGAGAGAAACAAACAGGACAAAATATATATAAAACGTAACAGTAAGAATATAGTGACATGTAATGTAGAAAATTAAAATAGTGACAGATATAATAATTAA
This sequence comes from Arma custos, assembly GCA_037127475.1. Taxonomy (NCBI): domain Eukaryota; kingdom Metazoa; phylum Arthropoda; class Insecta; order Hemiptera; family Pentatomidae; genus Arma; species Arma custos. Next base: position 27,759,203 of record CM073759.1, on the reverse strand, counting down.
AGATAACGAATATAAAATACAGATTAAATGTACAGAAAGGATAATAATGTAAACACAATATGTCACTATTTTAATTGCAATATGCTGTCACTATTTTAATATTCGTTATCTTTAATTATTATATCTGTCAATATTTTAATTTTCTACATTACATGTCACTATATTCTTGTTACTGTAACGTTTTATATATTTTTTGTTCTGTTTGTTCCTCTCTCATAACCCTGAAAATGGCCTACAAGGTAGGTTGAAACGTCGGCACACATTAAATATAAGGCTTGTACTTATTTGGTGTTGTTTTTTTGACTGCACCCCCCCAACTATCTCCATTCTCCGTTGTATCATCCAGTCAACTATTTTCCTCTCATATTGATATTTTTATTCCAAAACACGATGATCATGTATAAAAACGAAGAGAAAGACACTTCGATCAAATTTGCTGGATGCGCAATTGCGCAGGTGCAAATGAAACTTAAATAATAAATAAATATTAATACAAAATATTATGTTAAAGAATAAATATAGAAGAAATGTTTAGAAAGTAAAGATATAAAATTGTAGTTTGAAAATGAAGATAAAAAATAAAAATGATGATGCTCTATAATAACATATGATAGATGCCATGAAAAATGAGTAAATGAGAAATAAGTGTGAAGAATGGAGAAGGAGAAGGATGAAGGGAAGACATAAATTATTAAAATGTGTACGAACCAAATATTATAAATGACTTTGAAATTCAAATAAACCAAAAAAATACACACCGGGGTTACAAATATATATTAATTATTTAATTTACAAACTGTTATAATTTAATCTTTAAAATAATTTTAAGAATTTCCATATACATTTATCTATTTTGGTTAGAATTGCGTATTCTCTGAAAGAAGTACTATAAACCTTTTTTTTAACAATTGTAATACGATCATTTCGTACACTTTGATTTGACAAGTTTTTGCCAAAAGAAACGGTTCAATCATATTCATTCTATTAATAGAAACACTGTTAGATATTCATTGGTTACTTTACAAAATGAATGAAGTGTTCACCTTTCTCCAAACCACAGGCAACACATGCTCATTTTGTAACAGCAGTGCCTTTGTTATGCACGACCGCTATTGTTTCGTAACTAACTATATTGACGGTTACCAATAGGCAAGTGAATGTACAGCTACTATTATAATAATTAATTACTATTTGTATTCTTATTTAAATTAATAATTGGCTATTTATTTATTCTCCATTTCTGTACTTATAGATGCTACAGCATATCTATTTATCTGTATTAAATTACCTATGTTTTTCTTATAAATTTATTGCTATCTTTATTTCCGACAATTCGTTTGTAAGCTGGTAATTTATTTCTTCTATTTTGTGCTGCAGTCAATTATCAGATCATTTTATAGTTTTTATTTCTTAATTTTTTATAAACTAAATTTATTATAATTTATTTAATTGTTATATGATATAATTTTTTTAAATATTTTATTTGAAAAGAAAAGATATGGCCAGGACCGGGACTCGAACCCACGTCTTTCACCTCTCCGTGGTGACGCATCAACCATCTCGGCCACCCTGGCACGTTTAAAAAAATTATATCATATAACAATTAAATAAATTATAATAATATTAATGACTTAAAGTCAACAAGATCCAAAAATAACGTAATGTTTAATTAACATTTTCCCCGTGTATACATCGAAAATTGCGAGAACACGGAGATATAGGATCAGTGAAAAGAATTGATGGGGCTGGCCGAGAAACGTGCCAAGGTGGCCGAGATGGTTGAGGCGTCACCACGGAGAGGTGGGAGACCTGGGTTCGATTCCCGGTCATGGCCATATCTTTTCTTTTCAAATAAAATATTAAAAAAAACTAAATTTGATTGGAACCGTTTTAAAATTCATCAACTAACTCCTTTCAAAATACTCTGATAAGAATAATACCTGGTTAGTATGAACACAATTCAATTGTACATTTACATCACGAGTTAAGAATTATAAGATTTTATAATTAATTATTATTGCCTTTGCAATATAAGTATAACGAATTTCTATTTATTACAAGTCGGTAAAGCTGTTCCTGTAAGTTCAATCGCTGTATTTTTGTTAGTATGATTTTTTTTTTGTATTTTTAAGAATTTCTTCACATTTATATTAATGCTTGTTTCATGAGTTATGCCGAAATAAACTTGTCTTTCTGTCTTAGGGTTTTCTCATTTAATATTGCATTTTTTCAGCAATTTATTTTATTTAGGATAGGTTAGAAAATTGGTTAAGGGTATCCCAACATAGTGTCAAAGTCGTTTTCAAGATATTGAAAGAATCGGCTGCAGGCAGATTTAATCTATTAGCGGCCAGGGATGGATCCTATGGGATCTCCTGGGGCTAACCCATCCACTTAAAGTGTGTACCCAAAATAAGGGAAAATCTGGTGGTTAAGCGTGTTTTAGGACAAATAACTTCTATGCACAACCTTAGTTCAAGAAACAGTAGTCTTTACCACGTACAGTATGGGTATTATGTACAATCCAATATGGGTTGTAGGGTTACAGGTTTTTTTTATACATTTAAAATAATAACAAAAGTCTTATCGAATCCGAAGTTTCGATGGCGATATCTTCAATGCCTTCATTACCTCGCCCACTTAATTTTAAAGAAAAAGATCACCAATATTGGTAAATATGTGCTTTTTCGTGACTAAAAGAGGAGAAAAAATCGGAAATTCATAAAGCATATGAAAGGAATGTTACCTTGACTTCCATTTGGCTGACCTTATTCAATATTTTATAACATTTGCGATCGAAGTTGGTGACGTCAATTGATCTGTAGTGTCTAGAAGAACCTCATTTACATCAATTATTCAATGAGGTCATGAGATAAAGTCGAGAGTCTTTGTAGTCTTGATAATGTTATAAATAGCAAAAACATACATCAGTGCATATTTTTTTTGTTTAACGCACTAAATAAAGATTTCTCGCCGTTATTTAATTCACAGTAAACGTGTTTGAACTGCCTATATGAGTTTTAATCTCCGAAATTAAATGATTTGGTTAATCGAAAAATCTAAGAGTTTCTATATTTAATCTTCACCTTTATCCACAAAATATCTATTTCAATGGATTTTTCCAAACGTTTTAAATATGGCCAAAACTCAAAAATTATTTTAGGGATTCAATCAAAATTTCTTAGGACAAAGTCTCAAGACTCCCTACATAGTTAATTGACTAATTAGAAACATTTCGCCATTTCAGACATCATTGGTTAAGGAAAAAAAATATTTCTTTAATAAGATTTTCACTAAAATATTGGGACATTTCGTATGAAATGTCCGTTTTGAAAGAAAATGTTTTTACTGAAATAACTTAATGAAAAAGCATTTTTATTGAAAAAAATTGCCTGTTTTGCTATATTTTTTTCCCAGCGTGCTATCAAATTTTCAATCCCTGGATTTGGAGTTTTCTATCATCATTCTTTTCCTCTTCTACTGCTGTGCACTTTTTTTTTCTAATGCGCTTTTTAAACAATTTTCTTTAGGAAAATGTCAAAATTTCGGAACATACAGAAATCTTTCGGAGATACGCCTGGCGAATGATTCACTGTGATACATGTGATACATGAGGTCTTGCGTTGACGTGTAAAAATATAGATCCCTTCCGATTCATCAATGCAGGTTGATATCCCAGCAGTACGATGTGATTAATATCCATGTGATGAATTCATCTCAATCATTTATTTTTTAATTAATTTGTTAACCACCTAAAAATTTCTCAAGCCAACAGGGAATGGTCCTTTGTATCCAAAACGCGATGGTAATGTTTTTTGCAAAATTTCTTGGGCTAAATTCATAAAATAAAATAAAACGAAAATCGCGTATTTCCAATGTCGTATTAAATTTTATTCATTCAACTGTAGTGAACGAATCATTTTATTTGCATCAATGAATAATTTAAAATATTTAAATGGTTAAACGTTATGGAGCTAGATGAAATGAAAGGGCCTCTAAAGATTGGCAAAACTTTAAAAAGAGTTTCTTAATAAATGAGCGATTACTCAAGGACATGGTCTTATACTTGGCTATGGTCTAAAATGGCCCAATACTTCGGTGAGTGAGAAATATACTCATTCCAGGATTAGTCAGGGGGTCAAAGTTCAACCGAAGGTCAAAGGTATTTAAATGTTGGTAGAGTCTTCTAGGTGTAGGCTTGGGACGTTGTTAATTGATGACAGTGGTCTGGTCTTCAATCTGATCAATCACAAGCAGAGTTTAGCCTTGACTCATTTAAGTTTTCCGATTTCCTGCTCGAATCTAATACGGGGTGTATAAAAAAAATGACCGTTTTTTAACCAAATATTTGTATTATTTCTTTGACGATTCGACACACCAGACTCCCTGGCGCGAGTACTTTGACTCAACAGCTTCCTTCAGAACTTAATCAATATCCATTAATGGTCGCCCGGAGCCCTTCTTCCTTTTCAACGTCGTATCTCCACTGCTAAATTTTCAAACCAACGCCCTGCAGTACAGTGGTCAAGGACACCTTCCCCTTCATATTTAATAATTTAACGTGTTGCTTCAGCGGCTTTGAAATTTTGTTTCCAGTAATGTCTTAAAATTACGAGAATTTCGTAGGATACTGTCATGTTTGAAATAAATAACTAAACTGAGGGTTTTTTTTAAGAAGTCCAGTCTTAGTAAACAAGCTTAGAGAATACTCTACAGGGATTATTAAGTGTTGGTAAATAATAAATATCATTAAAATATTTACAGACTTTTGAACTCTGAAATTTGATGAAACGGTTATTTATTTTTTTTATACACCCTTTTAGATCATATTGAATCTAGGTGAATGTCGAAAATAACTCAGAAGGAGGGTAAAGAAGGATATTTTTTATTTTTCAGCATAAAGGTGATGAAGACAATGTAAAATCGAAATTTAGAGTTTGTAAATATGGATGTTGAATATGAGAGGAGATGTGGTGAAGTCCAGACCAGCTCCGGAAGACGGGGTAATAAATGAAGATTAAGAATCGCCACTGCGAAGGTGTGTAGGGTGCTAGGGTCATAATAAGGGGAATGACTAAAACCAAAACATGGAAATGTTGGGAATGGATAATTATTTTAGTTTTTTATAATCTGTGTTCATATTATTATTGATTGATAGCATTGATTATATTACTGATGAATAATTATTGAAAATTAGAATTTATTTTGGAGAAATCAAAATGTACTTAAGCAACTAATTTGTTTATAATTATAACGGCCTGAATAATGATAGTAATTTTAATCCGAGCATATTGCATATACTTATCACATATAAATATATGCATATATGCACACATATGGTGTGTGTTGACAGGTACATATTGATATATCAGACCAAAAGGAAACAGGGGCGTACTGCGTATTACGGTGATTTGAACAAGGTCGCTATTAGTGCCGTTGAATTAATAATAAGAAAATCCGTTCTGAATTCTTCCTTCAGACGATTCATAAATCTGTTTCCAACAAAACACTTATTCTATTTATGCATTTAACTATAAATTGACATTATTTATGTTAATATTAAATGTTTGACTGTACAATATATAAAACTATTGTTATGCTATTTAATGAATATGTGCACATGAATTGGAAAAGTTCAGAAGTATAATATTGTACCAAATAGGATCATGAACTTATTCGTATAAGGATAATGAGAGAAGTCCAGAAGTAATTTTATATAGCTCCTTAATCGCATTAGAAATACAAAATTATTTATTGAGCGAATGCAAACAGATGTTGCTTGCAAATTATTGATTACACTATAATTGACGACATGAAATCAGGCGGCTCAAAGAAAATGCGGTGTTGCCAAATCGACCTATACTAGCGTACAAAGGGTAAAAATCAAACAACTGAAACCGAGAGAACTAGGCAATATTGCTAGAACATTGTTGTCAAATATTGGCAGTTTTGAGTAAAACCACGCCCACATTCTCGTTACAAGCAGCAACACCGCATTTTCTTTGAGCCGCCTAATTTCATGTCGTCGACTATAATTTGCAGGGTGTTCTACATTATGACCTGACAATTTAGAAAACTACTTGCGCAGAAGAGATCTCGAGCCAATTGCGCATATTGAAGCCACGGTCTTCCCCTCCCCCACTGCCTAGCTCGCTTTAGTCGCCCTTTGTACTCGTGGCTATAAGACGCTAAAAATTATAAGGCTATAATTATGCCTAAATGTGAGTGACTGAGGAGAGTATTGTCACTCCTGTTCTTGATACAAGAATATAACCTGGATACTTATTATAGATTATAACATTGGTACGTTATGAGCTCCGCCTCCAATTCGCAAAAGGTTATTTTCTAAATTGTCAAACAATAACTAGAACTCTTCTGGTATTCCCAAATCTTGTAGATTCGAGTCTTCTGCTCTTGCGATCTGAAGATATAGTACGAGAACTAGAGAGCGAAACATTACAATGACGAATGTCAAAGTATTATTACCTCTTCTTTTATCCATTGTCTTTGTGGTCTTCGTTCTGGGAGTTACATTTCTCCACTCTAAGTAACCTCCAAAATAAATTTCTAATGGTCATGAAACGGATATAAAATTCACTTAAACTCACCTTCGGTTTATCGTAATGATTTAATATTTTAGGAGAGAATACATAAACCTCCAATGGCTATGTTAAGAAATAAAGTCATTAGATTTTTACAGGTAAATTTTCTTTCATTAGCGCTGTCTCTTTCTTATGATTTTACCAATAATATTGTTAAATACTCTGTTATAATGACACGGCCAATATTTCGAATCCATTTATCAAATATTTCTTCTGGTTTCGACCATTTCGTCAAATTATTTGTAGATGTTTCGCTAGAGATGCTGCTAGGCTCAAGGCTTAATATGAGACATAATTTAGGTTGAGACTTAGGTATAATTTAAGTCGCTTATATTTCATTTTTCAGGTAGACTTAAAGACATACGTCGCAAGACATAGTTTTTACTGGTCATTTGTCCTCAGTGTATTTTATATCAAACATTAAGCTGAGAATTGAACTTTTCTATGATAGCAATTCTTCCCTATTTCGGCCTGATTTTAAGAATAAGTTTCAGTCCAATACAACTCCGATTAGTTAAATTGACATTAAATATAAACTTGTTCGATCTCCTTAATTTTTTTTCCTCTTTGGAAACCAATTATGGAAAAGCATTTTTAAGTAACCGGGTTCGAGTCCCGGACCTGGTCATATCTTTTGTTTTCAAATAAAATATTTAAAAAATTCATCATATAACAATAAAATAATTTAAATAATAATTCGAACCCGTTTTAAATATTTTTATTTTAAAGAGAAAATATATGACCAGGACCGGAACTCGAACCCGGAGGTGACACCTGGTAGCTCAATTGGTTAGAGCACTGCCACGGAAAGACGGACGATCCGGATTCGAATCCCATCCCGGGGCATATCTTTTCTCTTTAAAATAAAAATATTTAAAAATCAAAATAGCTGACCAATAATTATAAAAAGGGAACAATAAAATAAATTATAATATTTTTTGAAGTAACATTTTACATTCGACTGACCCAGTCGATCGACATTTGAAGATGACACCCCATCGACAAAATTCAAATACGCTGTTCATGCGTTAAAGAGGCAAGACTCCATATTCTTTACATCAGAAACACAAATGTAAAGAATAGCGACCTTACGATAAGGCTAACACGCTTTTAAACTGCCCTGAGCCATAATCGCCAAGTTACGACTTGGCAATAAAAGATGATCAATTGGAGATAGAGATGGTTGTGTGTGGGAGCTCTGCTGTTTAAAGCTAAATATTACTTTGGAGAAACTGAAACAAAGGATTTTTCTTAACGAATTTGTTAATATCATGAAAAAGCACTTCGAAAAATTTAATTTATTTTGTTTTTACAATAGAGGCATACCATGCACCGTACCTGAAAATCTACAATACTCCATCTTTTGGAAATCGAAACGATGTCTCTTCTGGGATAATATGAAAATTGTTGGAGATTCGCCTATTTCGAGGGGTTTATTTGATCAAATTTGAATTTTTTTTTTTATTTCAAATGATTCAGACCTTAATATTGTAAAATGTTATTCTATTATTTTTACTTATTTGTCGCAAGTAAAAAGGCTAAACAGACTCAAACTCTTTACGAAAAAAAAATATAATATCAAAATCAGTCCTAACAATTTTTCAAGGGTTATTGGAAAAATCAGAAACAAAGATTCAGAATTTTAACTATGGAAAAATTTATAAGAATAATTTTATTAATCAAAAGATGACTTTAAATGGGATTTAATTTAACAAGTTTTTTTAGATTTAATATTATTATTTATCAATAATCTATTGTAACTTGTACTGATAGCATATTGATCAAAGAACCGACCTATATGTAATGTTTAAGTTATTCGTCATCTATACTTCAAAATATTTGTTGAAACGTTCATTTCTTGATAAAATGATTACTGAAATATACACTTTTATCATAATTGCACTAATTTTTTCATACTTATTTCATACTCACGATTATTTTTATTTTCGAAAATAAAGAAAGGAAATAAATAAAAAGTTAAAACTTGTTGTGTCCGACTTGAAGCGACAACCTATGGAACTGATACCTAATTTTGATTTGTAGCTTAAAACAAAATAATAATGTTGTTTATAACAAGTTAATGAATATTTGTCTATATATTTAATCATCATTTTACTTTTGTATGTCTTGTGTGTCTCTTTAATATTTTTTTTTCTCATTTATGTTATTATCCTTATTCGGGCTGATTTATAGTAGTATTATATGTATTGTAAAACAATATTGTAAAATATAGGCATCCTAATAAAGTATTGGGAAGATATATATACGTTTTTTCCAGGTTTGGCATTTACATAAATGATAAAATTCTTAGCGATTTAAGTTTTTCTACTGTGCATCTGATACTCGTAATTACTTTGAGTTGAGAGTTTTTAGCATTAAATTTTAACCCGCAGATACTTAGAAAATTTTCTCATTACAATAAAGAAGATAATATGATAATGCCATAGTTAGCATAGATAAAGTAAGAGGTGTATATGAGAACCAGGGCAGCTTAGATTACTTTCTGAAGTGTCTTCCCAAGGCCACTATGACAGACAATGATTGCACATCCGACCTTGTGCGGTGCAATGCATGCCGCAAAACAATCCACTGAAGCGTAACCAATCTTCGGAAATATCTTCAGAAGGAAAGAAGCATCGTAGTTGAAAATTATTCGCATTTTCCTAAACGGAAGAAATCCTTTAATTCGCTACGTATCCGTGAAAGAGCTTTCAACTCCTAGGCCGTTTACTGGAGCGATTTCGTGAATTGGCTATAAAACAGAGAATTGCTCCACTTGCGTTAACTGTGCTTCAATTATTTTAAACCGGCATGTAATTTAGAAACCTTATTGCTGGAAGTTCTGAGAAAGGTATACAAAACTTTCTCACGTTTAAGATAATATCAATATATATATATATATATATATATAATATGTTGGTAGTGGAATGATATTCCAGTATTTAATAATAAAAATGTCAAATTCAACTGTTAACTTTCTCTTTCTTAATCGCAAACACATATTTTTTTATAATTTATTTTATTGTTATATGATATAATTTTTTAATTATTTTATTTGAAAAGAAAAGATATGACCAGGACCGGGACTCGAACCCGGGTTTCCCACCTCTCCGTGGTGGTGCCTTAACCATCTCGGCCATCCTGGTTCGCTTCTCGGTCAGTCATATACATTGCAAATTGCGAGAACACGGAGATATTAGATCAGTGGAGAAAGGGATATGATTGACCGAGAAGCGAATTTTATCTTTTATTTTCAAATAAAATATTTAAAAAATATATTTTTTTAATTTTTAAATATTTTTATTTTGAAGAGAAAAGATTTGCCCCGTCCGGGATTCGAACCCGGGTCGTCCGTCTCTCCGTGACAGCACTCTACCAATTGAGCTACCGGACATAAAAGAATAACTGTTTACAGTAAAATACATAAAAGAAAAACTGTTTACAGTAATAGTCCAATCGATATTTGGCACCTCTTTGCACCTTTAAATCTCGTAATCGCATGGTCTAATAAAAGCATGCAATAATTTTATATTAAATAATTAGACCAATTAGAATAATTTAATAGTTTTAAATAATTAGATTATACATTATATTGCTTATCGAATATAAGATCAATCATATATTATCAGTTCTTTCATATTTTCTTACCAATAAGTTCCTTACAAAACTTAATCAATTATAGGCTTCTTTACTATATTAGGTAGATTTGTTAATCTCCAGCTATTCCCAGAACTGATGCGATCTTTCTCTCTTTAATTATTATGATTTTCCGCCATTTTATTATGATTTTCCGAAATCACCAATCTTTGTGCTTTTGCGATCCCTTTCGACTCTGGCATTAAAATCACCTGCTAAGAATTTAATTTTCCGCTGTCTATCCTTTTGGTCATTAGTTGATCCATGAATTCCTTTAACCATTAGTATATCGCTTTCATGCAGTTTGTTTTTGTGTCATACCCATGCAGTCTTTTTTGGACTTTGACCAGTCGTGAGTATAGTGTATAAATATAACTAGTCCCTAATTTTCTTTCCCTTTTTTCTTGGTTTGTAAGAAGACGATGATATCTATACGTATTCTGTATCTTAATTCATTTGTACAGGATTGCTTAATCACCACCCCCTACATTGTTAATTGTATTTTTTTTTCGTCTAACGTCACTTAATGCTTCTGTGGCTAATCGGATGATGCTGGGTGCGAAAGTTGGCCTTTAGTACCAGTTCATACTTGAAATTCTGAGATGCTTGGGTTTGAGGATCGCTTTCACCACGGTTAAGAGTTCCTAAAGAATGCCATTACTGCAATGTGTTATGATCATCTTGACATGGTTCAAGACTGCTTCCGTTACCCTATCCGTTATGATCATATTCTACTGACGGGGTATGGATTTAACCCCACATAAGTAATTGAACGTGTTAGGTTTGATCTTAATCAACCTTTGTTTCATTAATATCTTTTTGGGGGTGGATACTCAAATGTTTAATGAGTTATTTTTTATATGTTTAATATGACGTAAGTCAATAAGATCCTAAAATTAAATTAATGTTCAAAGAACTTCGTTCTAGTGTATTCATGGCAAAAATTGCGAGAGCACGAGGACATGGGATCGGATGAGAGAAAAGATTTGTCCTCTGCCGGCAGGCGGCCTTGGGTAGCTCAAATGGTAGAGCAATGTCACGGTGAGACAAAGGTTCCGGGTTAAAATCCCGGCCGAGGACCTATCTGTTCTCTTTAAAAATAAAAATATTTAAAACTCAAAAAATTGACCAATAATTATATAAAGTTTAATGAGTTAGTTTGTCCATTGAATCTAGATCTTCTTGAATCTTGGTAAATGCTGAAAATAAATAAAAAGTAGAAAGGGATAAATATTGATACGGTCAGAGAGAGAAAGACTGGCTGAATGGATGGTCTTAAGCCCGTCGGCTGGAGAGATTAAGACAGATTAGAAAGATCTGGAATATCTGAGAACGCCCTCCTCCACTCCTGCGCGTCTAGAACGTTCGATCTTTCCTCTAGTGATTAATAAGTGAGTCAGTAGTAAGTCAGTGTGATAAACTACTGAGTAGTAAACTTGTGTGTCAGTGAACTGTGACAGTCCGCGATTGTAATAAACTGTTTTTGCGTATTAATGTGTATCAGTTTGTCATATTTGGAGAGTCTTACGGCTGGTGGACTTTGATTAGTGAACTGTAAGTGTTAATTTGTACTCGTAGTTATAAACTCTAGTGCAATTGTATTGAATTTGTACAAATTTATGTAAATAGTTAAGCTATTTAGTATTAGTAATATCTTATATGATTTTAGTAATTTAATGGGAGTTAGGCCTAGGATATAATCTTTAGGATATTGTTAGTGCAAATTTATATTAGTTTAATAATTTTATTGTTAGTAATTTCATTGTATTCTATTTGTCACTTTGTAAATAAATATTAGTATCTCAAATCCAGGAGTAGTATAATTCATTTTCACACCCAGTAGCCCGTAACAATATGTTTGGGTATCGTCGGCATAAACGTGTTTTAAACAATGGAGAATTGATTTTTAGAGTTATGGTCTTGAAAGAGATATTGTCTACCCCGGGGTAGATCCAGAAAACAGAGTGAGATAGGAAGATAAGGATTGATTAGGAATAACAACTTCTTGGGTACGTTGAAAAAGGAAGTGTGAAAAAGAATACGGATTTTAATTTTGAAAATTTGTTTTGTTTTTGATAATATTGATTAGGAATAATTATAGAAAATTGGAACTGTAAATGAAATCAAAGATTTTGGAGAATTCGAAAAAATTAAAGAAACTGTTTAGGGTTGATCTTCATCAGTCTTTATTTCATTAGTATGCTACAGGGGGGTAACTGTTCAGTTAATTTGTGTATCAGAAATTAAGTTTTCAGCTCTCCAGTATCAGAATTTTCTATTTATTGGTGTTTGAGAGACTTAAGTTTTAGAATTTACAAATAATAATAATTTAACACTATTTTGTTGTATTTATTTTTCTGAAGTGTTCTGAGGTTTTCGCTAGCAGCCATTATGATTCATGAGAAAGTTTAATAAATTTAGATATTCATTATACAAAAAAGATGCAGTAAAGTAATACTTAAACTTATTCTTCATTTGGACTTAGTCTTAAAAAAAAGAAAAAAAGAAGCAAAAAAGAAATTCCAGTATTTATTAAGACATTTTAGGCTTTTTTAGGAAATATCTTGGTATGTTTCTAACACCTTGCATACTGACGCATGTTTGTTGAATCTAAAACTCGTCGTATTCCTAACTAACATGTTCTTGCAGTAAAGATTTAATATTTCCTAAGTGGTCATAGAAATTTGCGATGTCACGAACAATGCGTACTATTCTTGAATAACTACCAACCAATCAATTCCGGTTATTTACCAAACTACAATATAATATCTAGGGCAACTCACAAAATTGCCATATTTATTGAATAATTTCTGGTCCATTTGCAATTACCTCATTTCTCATCGCCGTGATGGAAAGGACATGAGTGAAGCGAAATTGATTGAAGAACTATGTTGCGTTATTCAACTAGGAAAACTCATTTACTTAACTTTAATCACTCCGGAACATTAAGGTAAAACACGCCATACCATGAGCTTGATTTAAGTTTTCTTTTCTGCTTGTTTATTTTTGAAACTTAGTTAAGTAGATTCTGTTATTTATGTTGTTTTCGGGAAAATAAAAAACAATATTGAGTAAAGTAACTTAATATATGCAGGTACTCTTTATCATACTAAGCATCTCTAAAAAAAAAGCTTGGCTTTGAAATAGAACAAATGTTTAACTTTTCAAGGAACTCAAAATATTTCACCGGTTTGACAATTTAATATTCGGTTCTTGTATTATGTACCACTATTTGCAAATACAGGAGAAAGGTGTAAGACTTTTATATCATGAACGCTTGGGTTCCATGTAGGGATATCTGATTTTAAAGTACTTTTATCTATATGTATGTCCGATAGTTTTGATCAAATTAAATTGTTCTTGCAATTGATACAAAAATTTAACTATCGAAAAACACTAAGTTTCTTTCATTTGAAGAAAAAAAACTAAGATCAGTACAAGGTTTTCAACTAACAACTCCTGGCCTCCTGCCATCATCAACATCAACTGCCAATCGTCTCTGTTCAGTGCTGCTTCTCTCCAGTTCCGGATGTGTAGGTTGGTCCGATCGTCCGCAGCCAAGCCAGCTGTCCATCGAAGCCTCGCTATTCGAGGCCAGCGGCCAGTACTTGAAGATTGCAATAAATTGAAGAAAGCTGCATTTTTGATATGTTGTAAGGGCATGTCTGACTAGTGGTAATCCAAGTTTGCTACAGAAAAAAACGGATGGGAAAACATTTGGTGACCGAAAAACCTCGAATTTTTCGGAGTTATCGGTGTGTGTTTTATAAAAACACATTAGTAACCATTTTCAATGTAGATTAAATTTTTTATTTTAATTCTCTTGTTTCTGTTACTGGAGTACATCTTTCTTAGTCAATCATTCAAGTAAGTAAAATAAACCTTTTTCCAGTCATATATTTTTTCTTTATTTAAAAACGTTTCAACATTACTCTGTCATTTTCAAATTATATTTCTTATAAGTCCTTTAACCTTATTTAATTTAAATTTTTTTATAAATTTGCACATTTTCAACCTTTTTAGTAGATTGTCAGATAATTTAAAAAATTTCTTATAATACTTAGAGTTACAATGTACTCCATGGTCATTATTAACAATTTTCGAATTTGCTATTGTTGTGCAAATTTATAAAAATTTTTAGAAAATATTTTTAAATTAAATAAGGGTAAAGGACTTATAAGAAATATAAATTGAAAATGACAGAGTAATGTTGAAACGTTTTTAAATAAAGAAAAAATATATGACTGGAAAAAGGTTTATTTTACTTACTTGAATGATTGACTAATGTAGATTAAATTTTCTGGAGCTGGAGGTGTAACAGATTCTGAGTTATGACTCTTTAAAAATAGATCGTTTTTTCACACCCACTTTCCCCGATTGTCCTTTTTTTTAATTAACAAGAGAAGTATAACAACTACAGGCCTCGTTATTTGCTACTCTAAAAATGGAAACCAATGCTTTTCATCAAAAACGCACCAATTAAGAGATACAGGCCAAAAACTGAATATTTCGAGGTTTTTCGGTCACCAAAAGTTTTCCCATCCGTTTTTTTCGGTAGCAAACTTAAATTCCATTATTCAGACATGCCCTTACAACATATCAAAAATTCAGCTCTCTTCAATTTATTGCAACCTAAAGCTCTTTTTTGGTACCTGGCCGCTGGCCTACTTCTTGTGCCATGTACTTCTTCTTTTAGAAGTTTTTTATTTGCTCCCATAGTCTCCATATCTTTCTGGCATCAGAAAGGAAAAGTGCCACCATATCTATATATTTTCTGATGTCAAATATTTAAATTATTTTAACCATAGTAAGTAAAAATTAATCACATGTTATATACCAATTTTAAATATATATTATTTGTATGTAAATATTAATGTTTTTCAAATATTTACGACCATTATTAGGTTATGAAAAAAACTAGAATATAGATAATGAAAACAATATTATGTACCTAACTAAACCGTTAGGGAAACCACTACTAAATATTATATAGATCCATGGTTTTTGGGTTATTATTTTTTTTTTTTTTTTAAATAACCTAGCTATTTAGAAAAAATACGTTTTGCAAACCATCCCTATATACATATATAGAAAATGAATGGACCAATAACAAAATGTTCAGATCTCTAAGTCGATAAATAAATAAGCACTAGGCTTTATTTCTAGATTTTACTATATTACGTCTCGAACCCATGATTTTACCTGGTAATCTAAAAACAATGTACAAATGAAATTATACTCGTAAATCTAAACCTTAAACCGGCGTAGATTGCTAAATGGGTAGCCATTGTTGTAAGAATTTGATTTCTTTGCATTTTCTATTTATAGCATTATCATAATCACCTGGCACCTTAAAAAAATAATAATAAAGATTGTAAATTGTTAAACAAACAATAAACACTATTCAAAATGAATAATTTAATGTAGTAAAATTCAAAACTACGTGTAGGTAATACAAGTAAAAAACGTGTAGGTAGAAAAGTTAAAAAATTATTTTGTAGAAAAAAACCATCGAGATTGTACCACTTGTCCAGTTTAAGTATCATAGGTCTTGAAAATAACTCTTTTTTGCATTTTGCTATGTTGGCAGTACTGTTACAATTAGTATCTTTTATAAATTCACCTAAAATAGTTTTGAATTCACGCTGAATAGTTTTGAAAATTATTCGTTTCTACTTGTTTACATTGCTTGCCAACGCGCTGGTGCCATGGTCGCCAAAAGAAAGAGTTATACAAATTGTTTGCTATAGTAAGAAATGTCGTTGTAGTCTAGGAATTCGCTGAAATGAGAGAAAAATGTTTATATATTATATTCTTTTAAGAATAGAATAATTTATTGATATTTACAACTATAATTATATCAAATCAAGTAAATCTGCTGTATGAACAAAAGACATAAAAAAAAAACACTTGTGGAGAAACTATCCATTGATAGCACTCCAATAAAGTTCTATAGTAGAAGGTCTCGAGATCATCTTCTTTTCAGACGCCTCGGAGGGTTATCAGGAATATTATGGGAAGCAAGTTGAGATACTAGCGGATTCAAGTGTGTATGGAGCTTTTCATGGAAGGATGGGTATCTAGTTTGGGCCAAATCAGCAACATATGAGATATTAAGATCATGATGGATGAGTTTGTTTGTGACATAATAAGGAGCATTGAGAATTTTACGAAGGATTTTCGTTGAAGTAGGCAAAAACGTCGAGCAGTTTCTTGTCTTTTCAGTCTTGTATGAGGATGTTTTAATATTTATATTCATTTTTTGATTCATCATATTTTCCTAAATTTCACTGTGAAATTTTTATTTCATCGTTAGCCGACTTCTACAAGGTAAAAAATCGATTAATTCATCCGCTCACGAGATATAAAACCAAAAGTCAATGAAAAGTAAGTAAATGTTTACCTTTTTCTTACTTATGTATATGTATGTGCATGTCCAAATTCAAATTTCACCGGTTGGATACATCTTGACGATCCCTGAATCCATTCTTACTAGTTTATTCTTGAAGTGTAATTGTTCTGTAAATTTGTACGACTATTACATAACAAATCATTTTAGTTCCAGAAAGGTCTATTTTTTTTAAAGCAAAAAACTTTATAATAAAAATGTATACAGTTGTGTAATATAAAAAAAAAAAACAGCAACATAAAGACATCAGAATTGGCAATTTTTAGCGAAGATATACCTCATTGAACGTTGGAATCATACTACTTCATAGTTTTTACTTCCCTATGACTGCAGGTAAGATGAATCCCAGGGCATAAGCGTGCAGAAGTGATAGTTTAATTGGGTCAAACTATGAATATGCATTCTAGAGATTACTAAAACCTTTTGAGTTCTGCCATTACTTATTTTTTTTTTGTCTTTTGAATTGGAGCATGCAAAACTTATGACATTCGCACTATTGCGTGCAGTAACCCGTAGCAAGTCACCTCAACGGGAAGCCCAATATAGATCTGAGCTGACTCAGAGTAAATATCCTCACTGTGCAATAATTAATTCGACCCTATCATACGGTCTGAGTCACATGCATATTCCATGGTGGTTTGCGAAAAAAAGAACAATAGTCTCAGAAGAAACTGACCAAAATGGGAAAACAAGATCCTTAATTTTTATTCAATATATATTATTTGTGTCTGAAA
Organism: Arma custos; assembly: GCA_037127475.1. Taxonomy (NCBI): domain Eukaryota; kingdom Metazoa; phylum Arthropoda; class Insecta; order Hemiptera; family Pentatomidae; genus Arma; species Arma custos. The sequence goes on along the minus strand of CM073759.1, from coordinate 27,741,822 downwards.
TAACATCGAAATTTCAGTGTTTAATTTTAATTATTTATTTATTTTTATTATTTATTTTCCTAAACTGCTTTATTGCATTATTTTGGGGATCCAAATCAATTAGAATTATTACGTCCATATATTGCATCCCAATTCCTTCAATCACATTTATCAAGCCTCGAAGAATGGTATCGGAATTAGAGAATTAAAATCAATTCCAGCAAGTCCCATCAAATTACCTTTACCCAACTTAGACAAACGTCTTACTTGGAACCTCACACAAGACTGAAAAGACAAGAAACAGCTAGACGCTTCCGACTACTTCAACACATACTAGACAAACGCTCAAAGCTTCAGATCAATTACAAAAGACTTATTTATGTGACTGTTATAAGACCTATATAGACTTACGAATTGAACTAAGGGGCTCCACCAAACAATTGAACTCCCCTTGTATCCAATCCTTGCAATCCAAACTCCTTCGCAAAATCCTTAACGTTCCTTATTTTGTCACAAATAAAACGTTCCATAATGACCTTAACGTTCCATATGTTATCGATTTAGCCCATTCCAGATACCTATCATTCCATAATAAACTCCAGGCCCATCCAAACCCACTAGTTTCAATACTTTCATCCAATTCCATCCCGGACAATCCTTATAGGCGTCTGAAGAGAAGATGGCCTCGGGACCCTTTAGTATAGAAATGTTATTAGAGTGCTGCCAGTGGGTAGTGTCTCTACATGTCCTGTCATGTATTATTTATTCTTATAGCCATTGTACTAGATGTATATATTACAGTTGTACAATTCAATAAAATAATTTTAAAAAAAGAATTATTATGAAATGTAAAAGTTTCTTTGATATTTTAAAGGATTTCTACCTTAAATCAAATTACATCCGTTTTATTTTTTGTTGTTTTACTTTCATTATTTTTTTTTTGAGGTTTGTTACTATACCTTTCGTCATTTATTAATGGTTTTCTCTGTTCCATTCGGCTTATATAAACTTGAGTGTATTAAAGGAATAACCAAACACTTATAATTGATAATGAAATTTGGATAAGTGCACATCTTACTAACCTGTAGGTTCCGAGTCGAGGCCGACTGTAACAGACAAATTATTTATTCCGTTATACGTGTATCGACACCGTGGGATCTGAAGATCCTCTTAGTGCTAACTAAGCCTCTAGAGAGTAGATGTTTGAGGGAAAACCTGTAGATTAAACAAGATCTCTCTCAAATAACCATAATTTTGGATTAGAAACAATACTTATCACGTTCTGAAACTAAGGTTCTTCATGAGTTCCAATGATACAGTTTAAACCTATTTTAGTTAGCTTGCTAAGTTGTGCTCTATCGTTCTAGATATCAAATCGATATGCCTGACCGAGGTACGAACCAGAATAGCTCAGTTGGTAGAGCACCTCAACGGAAATGTGGGAGACCCGGGTTCGAATCCCGGCCCTGGACATATCATTTCTCTTCTAAAATAAAAATATTTAAAATTATAACAATTAATATAAAAATAAAATAAAATAAATTGTAATAATATATAATGATGTAAGTCAACAAGATCCTAATTAAAGTAATGTTCAATGAACATTCTTCCCCTTGTATACATCGCAAATTGCGAGAACACGGGGATATGAGATCAATGAAGAGAATGGATATGTCTGACCGAGGTACGAACCAGGATAGCTCAGTTGGTAGAGAACAACAACATTGTTGTGAAGCAATTACTTATTTACTGGTATTTGAAAAACCGTTTCTGTATTTTTTTATTTTTTTTTTGGAATTGTCGAATAAAATGTTAATAATATGTTATCAGTACATATTTTTAAAGCTATTATTCTCACTAATTATCAGTAAATAACATTAACATGGATTTTTATGGAAGTTTTGATCTATCCATGTAGTTTCTTACTTAACAGTGACAGTTCCTTGCAGGAAAGAATAATTAATCGAATATGCGTTGCAAATCCTACAAGTTTGTTCAATAAGATTACAACCTGTGAAGTGTATTCGGTTCTGTACTTGATAAGACTTTGGTATTTATTTATTTTATTTAATCTTCTCCTCGTCTACCGCCAACGGTGTGAGGATCCTTTCTGTAGAGCCTGATCCATGAATCCATCTCCTGTACCAATCGTCTTCTCGTTCTCCATTCCAAACCCCTTCTGTCAAAAGCCTACTGGATTGCGCCCTCCCAGGTCTTCCTTGGTGTTCCTTTTGGTCTCACACCCTCCACCTTCGTCTCATATACTGGCTTCGCCACTCTGTTTTCCACCATTCTACATCTTCCGACATGGCCGAACCACCTGAGCTGATGCTCTTCGATAATATCCCCAGCTGGCCGAAGTCCGATATTTTACCGTATTGTTTCTTTTCGCACTCGGTTTCTTCAGTTCTTCCCTTCCATTCTTCTCAGATATCGCATCTCCATGGCTTGAAGTTGGCTCTTGTGCTTTAGAGTCCAAGATTCAATTGAATAGGTGAGAATCGGTAAGAAAGTGTTTTTATAAACTGCTTTTTTTGTTTGTTTTTTTACACTTCTTTTTTCCCCTTGAATCCTTGAGGGAATTAAAACACCTGCTGACAGCTTTTATTCGTTCATTTATTTCGCCATCTATACAGCCGTTAAGGTGTGCACCGAGATATTTTAAATCCCTTACTTGCTGTTACCTCGTGCTGTTTAGTCTTACGACTTGGTCTAAGGTTTCTATACCCTAGATGGCACTGTTTCATTGTTGACTTAGCTCTTTTCAGGGCCGTGTCCAGTGTCAAAATAAAAAGTAATGGGCTTAGGCAACATCCCTGTCTGATCCCCTGGGTTGTTACAAATTCCTGTGATGTCTCATTACATGTCCTCACAACATTTCTCTGTATTTTAAAAAGGTGATACATTGGTATTTGGTTGATACTTGATTTACTATTTTTCGATCAATATTTAGAAGTTCATCCCCCATCCACTTAATGGAGTCAGTTATGTCGCTGGGTAATATGATACTAGGTTATGGTAGAAGATTTATCAACAGCCCCGGTGAGTTAGTGGTTAAGTCGCTAGAGTAAATTAATTGTATTAAAAGACGCAGGATCGTCTCCTTCTGCTAGTTTTCGACTTGAAATGGTGTAATTCAAGCCAAGACCTGGCATACTCCCTTATTCAAAATAAAACCAATCACGATCCCGCTTCCTTAAGTACAGGAAACTCATTTCGGATAAAATTCGACTTCACCAATTATTCACTAGGGCATTAGATATAGGATTCGAATTTCCCGAGTGACTGAGCTATCGTTATCCATCAGTTTCAAACAATAAAATTTATTTAATGACTTCAGTCGGAGTTTGCAGTGAAAATATCTTCCTTTCTTAAATACATTTCTACATCGCCTACAGGTTTTTTTTTAAAATACGTCATTGATTGACTACTTCTTGCCTTGAGCGGGTATGATGTCTCTGGTTGTTCGAAAAGATATCAGACATTGACTTAAAGAGTGCCTTAAACGTCTGGAGACGGTTGCTAGAAGAAAGTGAATCACCAAGGGTAGGGTCGTCAGCCTCTTGTGCACTCGGAATAGGAGGCGGCACCTTTAATAGATTCCCCTAACCAATAATAACTGTAGATGAACGTGAATTATTACTAGGTTATAGCAATAATAATTTATTATAATTGAAGTGCTCTGATAGCAATTATCGTATATCAGTATCTCGACAATATAATAAGATATAAAATAGATTCTTATTATCTACTTATGAGTCATCTCTATTTTGTATCTTTCTGATTGAGTATCATTATTTTCATTATATTTTATATTATTAAAATCATTGTATAATTTTATAACAGATCTATGGAAATGTTTTATTTTATTTAAGTTGATTATAACTATAGAAATAGATTCATAGCAGTCTCAGGTAGCCGATCAAAAACTACTTTGCTATTTTTTTCCGATAAAATATTAAACTTAATAATGGGGTGTCGCTGTTTCATGGGCACGGCTGTGTGTTGTACGTTAATACGTTTACGTAATGAATAATATTTTTTATATAAAATATTATTATTTATGTATTCAGGAAAAGATCTAGTAAACAAATAATTACTGTGTTGCAGTATAACTTTATTAATTATAGGTCTGTTTGATTCGGCCATATGGTATTTTATTGTTACCATTCGGTCGCTCTTGAGAAGCCCTTTCCGACCATATACGATCTATGTATTTGGATTTGGCTTTTCGAAGCGTATAGGCCAATTATATATTTTTGATAATACTTTTTTTATCCTAACACCTTATAATGTCCGCTGTCACAATTTTACACAAATGTTGTATATACAATAGACGATAGATTTTGACGACAGCTGACGATAGATATCTAAACGAACGTCGTAGCTTCTACGAGTAAAAAGTTATACTGAAAGGATATCTCGATACGCAGCCAAATTACCTCAGAATTGCGGCGCTTACCCCTCCATCGCGCGACTTGCTTCACAGTCCTCACTTATCATAATAAATTCTTTGATCCTGTAGCTATCTAGTGATCCCGTAGCTATCTAGATGGAGATGATAGATATGTAGCTGCAACACCAAACTGTATTCCCCGTCAAACTGAATAATAGGTTTTTTGAAACCACTCCCACTATTGATCGTCATTTTTTTATTCAAAAATCCCATACATTTTGACAACTTTAAAACTATTCTGCTTAATCATTTTAAATTAAAAGTGAGTTAAGTGCCTATGAATCGCACGGAATGGGACAAAATCGAACAATTTAGAACCAGAAATATAAAATAAAACGATGTAGGATTTTTTATTTTATTTTACAATGTATTCTTTTAAGAAATAAAGTCTAAAAGTTAGCAGTATTGGCTTCATATAACAATTTTTAACGGTTGTAAATAGCTTTGAATTTAAGTAAAATCCTGATGAGTTATAATGGATTAAATATACAGAGGACATCGATTAAAAAAAAATGTACATTTAAGCTCATCTGATATTTTCGGAAATATATATTGTTTTCTTATTTTACTAAAAAAGAAAAAATCTACAAGAATATAAGAACAATGATGTCAATGCAGATAACGTAATTTTTTAAAATTTATACATTATAGTTTCCCTCAGCTACTATGGCGCTTTTGCAAAAAACGTCCGAAAGGTGTCTAATATTATTTTTGCTCTTGATTAAAAAAACAAGCAAAAACATTGAAATCGGTGATGACATGTTCCCTAATGAGTTTTAAAAACTGATTTCAAAAATATCAGGTTTATCAGATCTTGTTGGTCGTTTATGTTTTCCAGAGGGGCAAAGGAGAGAATTTAAAATTCTTTGTATTAGCGATATAAAAATACAATAACCAAAGCGATATTTGTATCGTGGTAACATCGTGTATAAGGATACTTTAAAGTCGACTGAAATTTTAGTAAGAACAGGGAGATCCGTATGGAGTTAGTGATGGAATGAGAGCCATTAATTTAGGAAAAATGCACTAGTTCACATCGCCAGAATGAGGTAAGAAGGGATAACAAGAATATTATAAGGCAGACCACGATCTGAAGTGTGAATTCTCGATCGCACTAGACAGATTTGACGAAAGCTTATTTAGGCTAAGAACCACACCGGCTTGTATCGACAGGGCGCTACTTGAGATTTACTTCTGTGTTAGCTCATGTCCCTGGTATTACCCTCAATAACTTTTTAAAAATTATAAATAAGAAAATTTTTTGAATCTTTGAAATACACGTTACAGAAAACCTATTTTATTTAAACTTGATTCAAGTGGGTTAAACAATTCCTTTTCCACGGTAATTATTAAAGTGAAATTTTAATTTTAGAAAAATAACATAGTGTTTATAGATGTATAATTATATTTATGGCACTAGTGTTATAAGTAAGAAATTAGTAATTGTTTCTCAGCTATTACAATTTTTATTAATTTTAACATGATGGTTTAATATATTGAAATATTAAATTACGGCAAATTAAATTTTCTTTAAAATGTAATATTTACTAGTAATTAAGATTAGTTACTACAATTATACTTATAATAACCAGGATATTAACTATAAATTAATTCTTTATTAATTTATAGATTTGTTCCTAGCCTTTGTTATAATATTAATTTTAGAAACAGCCATGTTTTATCTTCTGTCCTTTCTCGGAGGCGTCAACATCCCTCTGTCACCTTTCTACCTATTTACACTGCGTCGTCGGCTTAAGTATGAAACGAAGTACGTTACAACAGGTTTTCTTTTAAGGGTTCTTACGATTATTAATTGTTTCTCTTTCTAGTCTGCATTAAAAAAAAAAGAAGTCCAAAGCGGACGATTCCAAATTTCGAACATGGACTTTTCCACATTTTCCATCATGAATTACAAAAGAACAACAGAACAAAGCAGCAAAAAAGCATCTGTTAGGCAAATATTACGTTTTGGCTCTCCTGATATGTAGGAGTTTGACAGCTGCGTTTTTGCAGGATTTCGCTGATGGTTCGTTCCTCCTGTAGCGAAGAGAATATCCCCTTTTTTTAAAGGAAATGCCTTCACTTCAAGAAGAAGGTAGACAACATGACAATAGACGAGTAACGGTCCGGCAGGGCTGTTGACTGCCCGTTCAGTTCGTCTTATGTATCCGAGTCAAGGCCAACAACTCCAGGTATCATAACAATACTTTCGACGTAACATGACCACAAGCTTTATTGTCTTTTTTGTATTAGATAAGCAATTCCAATATTTGCCAAATGGCATTTGTATATATTCTTAAATAAAATTATTATTATTAGATAAGAAGATCTTATAATTCTTCAGTTCAACTACTTATCAATTCTAACTATTGGAATGAGCACAATAAATTATTAGCTATTTCTTGTATCAAAATACGGCTGACGTAGTCATTTTTAAAAAATCTATAAATAAATATCTGCTTGATTAATTTTTAGTTTGTCAGTATAATTTCAATCTTTCCTAAAATCAAACATGCATAATTGAATTATAATTGACAAAATTTTGCCCTTCACAGTATTGTTTCTTTTTAGGGTGAGAAAAAAAGAAACAACAGTATTCCCACCTGCCTTGGGGATGTATTATTCCTTAATTCGCGAAAAACCAATCCCGGTAATATCCATTAACCCCAAATCGGTTAATAGTAGGGGAGTGAGTAACCGGAACAAAATACAATATATTTCATAGAATTCTTGTATTTGTAATTTTACTGGTACTTACAGGTTAAGATTCAACGCAATTGGAATTGGAAAATAATAGGGTGTATGAAAAAAAAAAATGACTGTTTTATCAAATTCCTGAGTTCAAAAGTCTGTAAATATTTTAATGCTATTTATTATTTATCAACACTTAATAATCCCTTTGGAGCATTCTCTAAGCTTGTTTACTAATACTTGATTCTTCATAAAAAGCCTCAGTTAATTATTTATTTCAAAGAAGAAACATGACAGTGTCCTACGAAATTCTCGTAATTTTAAGACATTACTGGAAAAAAAAATTCAAAGCCGCTAAAGCAAATCGTGAAATTATTAAATATGAAGGGGAAGGTGTCCTTGACCAGCGCGGCGTTGTTTTGAAAAATTTAGCAGTGGAGATATGACGTTGAAAAGGAAGAAGGGCTCCGGGCGACCATTAATGGATATTGATGAGGTTTTAAAGGAAGCTGTTGAGTCAAATCCGTCCACTAGTACTCGCGAACTTGTCAGGGAGTGTGGTGTGTCGAAAGATATTGTTCGTCACCATCTTCTCTCCACGGGGAAGGTGAAAATGGCCAGTAAGACGGTCATTTTTTTTTTATACACCCTATTAGTTTGAAACGCATAGCCAAAAGACCAATAGTGTTTTTCCCGACTAATTGCTGAACATTGGTCAGGTTAATAATAAGAGTTATTGAAAATTAAAAAATAGAGTATTATTATTTCTAAAACAAACGCAGATCAAGATTAGAAATTATTCAGGCAACCTTGTTGATGAAAGTTGGAGAATAACAAAGTTCGAAGTCCAAGTTGGCTTTTTACAATTGCATTTTCTAACGAGTTTAATACTTGGTAAGGATTGTTCCTAGGCCAGTTCTTTGTTGTACGGTAGAGACTCAAAAGCTAGCATGTTTCCCCTCCAACTATTGAAGCCAACTTCATTAAAGATGTTGGTCTGATCGTACCGACAACTGATAACAGAGTAAAAAATAGCTGAATAACTAATTATCTTCTACAACCGGTTTTGAACCGGGATTTGGAAATATGTACAGTTCCCTACCTACTGACTTATCCTGTTCCCATAATTTCACAAATTAGCAATCTTTGGCAATGGCGAGCCAAAAATATTTCAAATTGGAATCCTAAATGTTTTAGATACATTATTCTTTCCAATAATAACATTCTATTGAATTTCTGTAGAGAAAGCCAATAAATTCGAGTAAAAAAAACAAGCAAAAAGATTATTTTCAAATTTAGAAGCATAATAGTTTCCAATATGAATCATTGTTACATCAAAGCTTATCATATCGAATTACACAGCTGTTTTTGACAATATCTTTCCTATCAGTTGCTGTAAAAACAAAAATATAATTCAGCAATTAATGTTTGTTCAAACGTTAATTTAAACGTGTATCTCTTTCGTATGTACAGAATCAAATTCGATATGCAATATCGAACTCGTAGTTATGAAGGTCGAATATGAATTTTGCCTCGTTACCATGCTTTTCCTGATTGTTCTCAGTGATTGTCAAGATATGTTCTTGTGTTTGTCATTTATCAAGAATAACAGAAGATAATTTGTGATAGGAAGATGGGCCTTTAATTTTGGTATTCACTCTGACATCCTTTATCAGTCTTTTATTCTATTATCAGTCCGACATTCTTTATCAGAAACTCTATCTCTCATCGAGTGCAGAGCCTCTTGTGTTTCCTCTTATCAGTTTTCGTCTCTATTTCCCATAATAAACTTCTTAGTTAAAAGTAACTATCCGTTATTGTTTTATTGATTACAGGTTAAGTGCTAAAGAGTTATAGTGACATTAAAATTTTATAAACAATTAAGAAATTTAATAGTGTTGAATCAGTGAGAGTAGTTACTGGCGCTAATCCTACTATTCTCCCAGTAAATAAACACTCAGATTGAAATTATTCTTATCTACTCACCATTTCCTTTTAAATTTATTTATTCGTTTATTTTTAAAATCTCACATTCTTAAAATAGTTGGTTGCAAAATTTGTAACAAATCAGCGGGCGGCGATGAGAAGGCAGGAATCGCCTGCGTTACTTGTCTACAGTCACCATACTAAGTGTGCGAAAATCGATTCGGTGGACTCCGAAACCGCTTAAATATGGAATTGTCCCGTGTGTATATCAGCGCCTAATACATTTCTTGTATACAGATACGAAATGCCGGTATCTAAACCTAATTTAATTTTAAATATGCTAAGAACACTTACCGAGGAGCTCAAAGAAATGAAGGCCAAAATGAATTCCCTAGAAGAATTAAAAGAAATAAAGGAGACAATGCAAAAGCAGTAAGAGCTATCATTCCAAAATAATGATAGACTACTAAAAATCGAAAACCTTCTAGCGGAGCAAGATAAACAGCTTGAAAAAGTAACTCTAGAAAAAAAATGTTTAAAGGAAAAAATGTAAGTACCAATTAAAAAATACCATTGAAATAAGGGCCCATCATCGCCAGATTCGTACATCAAACCCTTAGGGATGAATTGGTTCGGCAAAGAAAAATAAAAAGGGATTTTTCGACTCGTCACCTAGGGGTGATAATGAGGCGCACCGCGTCTACGTCAGCGAAGCAATGACTCCTACCAACAAGCATCTTTACTGGCTAGCCAGGCAGAAACAGCTATCTGAAAAAATTAAGTATTCTGTTTCAATGGAGGCAGAGTCAGATGTAGACAATTGGACGGTTACCCAGCAGTGACAATTAGCAAGCCTAGTGATCTGGACGTGTTCAGCTGAATGTTGTTCAATAGTCACCTTAATTTTTCACTTTTATTTTTTTATATAGATTTTAATTCATTTATAGTTATTCTTCATTTCTTTTTTCATTCAGGCGCAGAAGAAGTGCTATTACATTTGAATTTTTTTTATCTATACAGTTTCATTTATTTTTTCTGTGTATACTTTTTGGAATTGATGGATCTGAAATTATTCTTCCTATTTGATGGATTCAGGACGAATGTTGGCTCTCCTCGGCGCTTTTTCTGATTTCATTTTTTCCTAGATGCTTTCACTTCCTCCTTTTTCTTGGGTATATCATAATCCTTGTAAGTTTCTTCTTGTAATTTTTACCTTGCTCTTCTAGTTTCAATATTATTGATTGAGTATTGTTATCCAAAGATTTAAAACATTGTTAATTTAGAGAGAAATTTATATGGAAATAGTTTTATGCTTGTAAAGAATAAGTAATGAAAAGAATTAATCGTTTTTATGGCGAGATGTCCGTTCGTTGATAAAATTTCAAAGCTGTAAATTAATGGTGAATAGCTTAGTGTTTATTCTTCAAAGTGCAACTTTGAACCAATCGATCGATTATCGGGATTGCATTTTGTCATTCGAATCAATTAATTCTAACGTAATTGTAATCTTAGAATGGAATTACATTTACATTTTCATCAATTGTAGCATTAGCCAATTACAGCAGTGCTATTCTATTGGTACTTTCAAATTACAGATTTTGAAATGTAGTTGAAATTTCATTTTGCCACAGCGATTTCTTTTTAGAGGCAATGACTCAACCGATTTTTGGGTTGGTATATTTCATGAACGTTATATTAAATATTTGTAATACGTTAGTTTGAAACTATGCAACGATTTCTAGACGAACTGAACTAGTTTATTTTATTTTTTTCTGAATCAAATTGCACAGTGGATATTTTGAAACAATGAGGATTCTTGATTATCAAATTAATTAGGCTCGTAAGAATGACTCTGAAAGATACTAGGAGTAGAGTAAAGATCCAGGGAAAGTTTTCAGGAGAATTCAAGGTAAATAAGGGACTAAGGCAAGGAGATCCTCTCTCGCCTGTGATATTCAACCTGATTCTGGAAGTAGCAATCAGATGTATAAAGACGAGCCCAAATGGCACAATTTACAATAGATTAACGCAGCATCTAGCGATGTGCTTATATCGGCTAGAACAATGTCAGCTTTATCGGGGGCATTGCAAGAATTTGAGGGGGCAGCAAGGAGACTTGGCCTCGTTGTAAATAATGCCAAAACAAAATACATGATAACGACGAGAAGCGGGGCATATAGGAATGGACCAGTAAAGATCGGTGACCGGGAATTCCCTGGATGCGAGTCCTTCAGGTACCTGGGAGGGATGTTGTCAAGAAAAAACGACATGGCAATGGAAGTCAAGGCAAGAATTACAGCGGGCAACAAGTGTTTTTATGCTCTACGGGAGGTCTAGAAATTTAGGAATCTATCCCGGAAAAGTAAAATATTAATTTACAAGACAGTCATACGCCCCGTTGTGACATACTGCAGTGAGACATGGGTCCTAATAAAAGTAGCCAAAGATTCCCTCAGACTTTGGGAAAGAAGAATATTAAGAACAATATATGGCCCTATTAAGGATGGCGAGCAATTCAGAATGAGAAGCAATGCAGAACTGATGGAATTGCTAGCGGAGCCAGACTTAGTCACGGTCATTAGAAAGAGAAGGCTTGGCTGGTTTGGTCATGTTGAACGCATGGATCCGAAGAGACTTTCCCGAAAAATGGTATGCGATAATCCGGGAGGAAGGAGAAAACGCGGGAGACCCCGATTGAGATGGATGGAAGATGTGGAAGAGGATCTGCGTAAGATGGGAGTGCGGAGATGGAGGAGATTTGCTTCGGATAGAGCGGAGTGGAGCAAGCTGTTGGAGGAGACCCAGGTCCTGCAAGGACTGTAGCTCCAGTCTGTGAGCGAGTTAGTGAGGATTCAAAACTGAATAAAACTGTTATTTTATTTTTGTATTTACTACTAATTGTTTGATGTATCTGGTCATAACATTTGCAAATTAATGATCTTGTGTTGAGAAATTATAAATTACTAATAGTTGGGCGATAGTCGATAGTTACTATCGATACATCGATAGGGCATTTCTGTTGATTGTCACTATGCTTATGCTGATCTGTCTCTGTCCAATGTCGAGTTCTTTTGAAATTGAACTCGGAATTCCTAGAGCTCAATGATTATCTTCTATATAACATTGATGCCGCACAGGACGGGTACATACGCACATGGTGCATACCAATATTAATTAATGAAAATTAATTAATATAAATTGACTAGAAAAATATATTACTCTATATTATTTACTCATCACACAGGCTGGATATTATTTACCAACATGATTGCACCAACTACATTCAACAATGATTTCCGACCTTGGAGACCTTAATAGCCATGACCGGTTGTTGATCAAACAAAAGATGCTAGCGAATCGAATTTGCAATGGGTAGCGGCACAGTGATTTTTTTTAGAATTAAAAGTAAGTTAAATCTAAATTAATTGTTTAATCTTGAATAAATTTGTTGCGGTACACATATAGACGACAAATATTTTATTAAGTTGCCACACAATTGTGGAGACAGGTGCAAATTCAAAAATTTATCCAGCAATATTGACCAAATGTTTCATCAATATTATTACCGCATTGTATTAATTTATTTTAATTTTCTCAGTTATATTATGAAATATAATAATTTTCTCAACCGAATTATGAAGTATTTTAATTTTTCCATCTCGTTTGGATTTGAAATAAGCCGCACGAAACCCACCTTGAACATTTTTATGCCCCGCGATTTTCATCACCATTTTACAAATCATATTTATTTTATAATATCCAAAGTTGTGAAAACCAATATATATCTTTAAAAAATACATAAATAATGCATCCATTTATAACTGTATGACATACATAATGAGATAAAAATGATAGAGATATTATTGTGGTTGCAATATGGATTTAGTACCATTATTTTTATATTAACTCTGTTTTCAAGTAAGAATAACTGTTAACACAATGATAATATCTCATTATTATTCAATTTTTCACTTTGATAAAATGACATTAGTAGGTCAAAATCTAATATGGGGATATATAACTTTATATCTGACCTGCGGAGTTGTGATACATTTCCGAAGTGACCCACAAGATCGTTTGGGTTGGCCACCCCTGCTGTAGATGAAGACATTTAATAATAATAATTTTCTTTTCTGTTTCAACTTAAAAATGATGAAAAACTAATCTAATATATCATATTTTAAATTTGCTTCTACCTTTCTTGATAATTAGAAAAAATAATTAAAATAGCCCTGGATAAGTTCGTTAGTGAGAATAGTTTAAAATAGAGAATAGATTGTTATAAGTTAATAAATAAGCTTTGCGTTTATTATTAACATATTGCTTCAATATATTTATTTCATAAATTATAAATCAACTCTTAAATATATTAATAGTATAACTTTATTAAGTACTAAATAAACTCCAACGTCATCGCAAAAAATAATACTATTATTTTGCAAAACTAATATCTACCAACTAGCATTGATGTAATTTAAAATTACAATAAACATATCCTTGTTATACTTATTACAAATTTTTTTAATCACCAATAAATGTTCGGCTAATTCACATCTCACACCAACCTATAACAAAATTACTACTTAAATGAGATTGTATTTCAATCCAAAATAATTCAACGCTACCTTGTGTAAAAGACCTGTATTCATTAGAAGATTTTTTCTCTCACTTTATATTAGTGTCCACACATGCCAAGTACAGATAATTGACAATATACAGAATTTCTGACAGTAAAATAAAACAAAATGACATAGGAAGATTTATTTCCAAAAGTTATTACTAACATCTGACCTTATTCAGATATACAGACAGCGTTCCTTTCATAAGCCAATAATTCATTTCAGTTGACACGAGACATATCATTTCAGATCCAGATTTCATAGATCAAGGAATTAGAGTGAGACGTCAGATGAATGATAAATTCAGATAGTAAATGGAGACATTATGATACGAAATATTTTCTCTTTTTATTTTTAAAGAGAAAAGATAGGCCCTCGGCCGGGATCCGGATCCTCTGTCTTTCCGTGACAGCGCCCTACCATTTAAGCCACCAAGGCCGCCTGCCGGCAGAGGACAAATCTTTTCTCTTATCCGATCCCATGTCCTCGTGTTCTCGCAATTTTTGCGATGAATACACTAGAACGAATGTTCTTTGTACATTAATTTAATTTTAGGAGCTTATTGACTTACGTCATATTACTATTTATAATTTTTTATAATTATAAATCTTTTATCGTCGTGAAAAGGAAAAATATGTAGTTACCGTCGTTATCTTATAATTTAAATTTATAACTAAGGACTTTCATTAACGAAAAAAAAATTCTACGAATATGTTTAATAACTGCTATTCCTTAGTTTTTAGTGGACATTGCTAAATTTGTTTCTTTCAAACTATCATATTTTTAAATATTCTTTTAGGTTTCCACGGCCACTATTATTACAAAAGACTTTTTTAATTTCTTCTGGTTTAGACCGTATAGATAAATTTCTCGCCAACGTTTCGCCAACCATGCTGCTGGCTTCCTCAGGGCTGAGATTCATTCTCATCTCAGCCCTGAGGAAGTCAGCAGCATGATTGGCGAAACGTTGGCGAGAAATTTATCTACACAGTCTAAACCAGAAGAAATTAACAAAGTTTTTTGTTATCATATTTTTCTTTTTAAATATTTTGTTAATATACGGGTTCATCGATCGTCTCCAGTTTCAATCCTATATTTTCGATCATCTTTCCTATCAATGAATGAATGCCTTTTTATTCCGTCTTCTAGGGATATTGCGGTAGGCTTGTCTCACAGAACAGTCTCTAAAAATAGAGTGAGCTGTGCTAATAGACGATAGCATACGTGCGAAATTTCCCATGGAGTAAAAGAGATTTCCCATCATTTGTTGACTGTCCACTACAGCTTTCTTATGTCTAGCGTTAGCAATAAATAATCAACGAAAAATGAATTGGTGGTTTCAATATCATTGCTTCATAGCATGAATATATCATTCATTTTTTAACTTTTAATTTAGCAGAAGTTAGGCGAACATTAGGGAGCGGCGTGTCTCAGCGTGTGGAGTGCTGTGTCGTTATTCCGAAGGTTTTGGGTTCAAACAAGGGGTTGCAGATAAATTATTTAATCTGTTAACAGCTACCTTGAGACTCACACAGCCTCTATAAATTGGGGAAAGCTTGGCGGTTGAGCCTGATCTTGGCCAAATCACCTCCCTGAACAGTCGTTTTCCTAGAAACGGAACAGTCTCTACCCTGTAATGAACCCAAGATCCTTCTTGGGTTGTAGTTGTACTTGTATTTTTTTTTCATACATTGGCTGCATTGTAGCCAACAAACATTAATGCCACGCTTTTTCTCTAACTATAAGTAATCCGAAAGCGTTCTTATCTAGTACAATAACTATTGTGTCGAATGGAGAAAGTTTATCTAAACTATTTTAACAGTGGCGTGAAACAAGGTTTAAGCTTTCACCTATAATTTTCGCTTTGTTTAACGTTGTAGCTTAATTCTAAGGAGCGGAATCACTGGAGCAGAAGCAAACCAATCAATTCTTTTTTTAGGAAATAGGTGCATTTTTTTCGGTCCTATGTTAAAGATTCAAATAGAAAATTTGAAAATTGTATTTTTTTTTCCGGAAAATATTGGTGGTTTCAATATATATGTAATTCTTAGAAAATTATTCATTTAGAATTGCTTTCTTCTTTAGAATAGAATAGAAAAGTAACTTTATTCTGGGACTATGTCCCTTTAGAATAACGAATATGAACAGAAAAAGAAACATTATGTTTATCTGGCCAGAAGGCTAAGTATTACAAATCATAAAGCGTGTAAAAAATGACAAAACACAATTTAAAAAGAAATATTTAAACAAAAATAATAATAACTAAATGAACAGTACAAGTCTTGACAAGATATTAAGCAATTAAAGAGAATTGATAAATCCATAGCTTTTGTTAAATGCATGAGCTAGCATGCAATAAATTCTTTACATGATGTACAGCTTCTATAAAGACAAAATTAAAAGAAATAAATAGCACAATGAATTTCTATACATTACAATCAAAGCTAATGACTAACCTGCTTAGAGAGCATCTTTTTGGGAAGCTAGGAGATGTTGGAAAAGCAAGGATTTAAATGACGACAGTGAGGCACTATGACGGATATTAGGAGGGATTGAGTTCCACAGTGTGGTAGAGCGGGCGAGGAAGGAGCGTTCGAATGCTTGATTATTTTTTTTATGTACATCACCAATAAAATTATTGTCATTAACTTATTACTATAATGTACATTAATAATATAACAAATTAATTTCCATTGTGATTCATTCCTGGTACATTTTAAAAATACCTACTTATTTCTGGTATTATATTTTTATTTTTATTTCTCAACATAATAGCATTCAAATCTAATTTATTATGTTGATCTCAGGATAAAAAGAAAATAAGTAAGGGAAGTTAATATGTAACTGTATACAATTAGAAAGAAGTGGCATAAATGCAAAATAAGATGAGAATATAATATAACCATATAGAAAATAGGTGAAGAAAACTTACTTCCCTTACTTATTTTCTTTTTCTTTTCATTCTTCATAGTTCATAGATATAATACCACTATTTTCAATGTTTAATTTTTGAAATTTATCAAGCTTTTCTTTCTATTTATGCTTGTATTATTACACTTTACCTATGTAACCCCTAATTTCTCGTTTCTTATCCATATATATAATTAAACTAGTTTTTTTCTAAATCCTTCATACTCAACCCCCCTTTTTCTATATTTTTATCTTCTTATTTTGTATCTTTCCGTTTACCTCCTCATTTTTCTTTCCCTTTATATTATTGTTTACATTTTATCCCTTCTTGACATGTATTTTTTCTATTTTATATTCTTATTCTTGTATTATTTTATCTGGCACTATTACAATTTCTGTTCATCATCTACAATTTTATTTTTATCTATCACTATTTTAAGTTTATTATTCTGTAATCTGTCTTATATGCTTTCTTATTTATCTTATATCTATTCACTATTTCATCATATCTAGTCACTATTTTTATTTCCACTCCTGTACCACTTTATATATTCTTGTTACTGCTACGTTTTTATATATTTCTGTTTTTTTCTCTTAGCCCTGAAGATGGCCTACATTGTAGGCCGAAACGTCGGCACATAATAAATAAGTTATGCTTATTTTGATGTTTTCATTGACTGCAACTATTTCTTCCCCAAATTTATCTCATTCTCGTTCTCATTTCTGGGGCATTCATAACCAGATAAATGGATTATAAGATATCAAACTGACTGTTGTAAAATATTATTTATATTTTCTTTTCATTGTTAATAATTGTTATTAAAGATATAAATATTTTTGTAGGTACCATGTTGAGGTGGCTGCTTGCTGGACTGATCTGCTGCTCGGTGCGGGCGATAGACATCGACCCTTACTGTTTCTCCGATGATCACGATCCCTATAATCTCTTCGCTACCAAAACCGCATATGAGGTCGTTCGGGATAAGAAGCTCAGGATTGGAGTCGTTCCTGGTAAGATATTTAATATATACTTTTGTAACTCTTATTCTCTGAGCAGAAACACATTTATAAGAATAAATTATTCACAATATTATTTTTAAAGAAATGAACTCATAATTATGAAAAAGATGAATTATGAATTCATTTCTAAGACTATTTTCTTGATATCATTATTTGCTTCCTGATTATGTACTATATAGAACTATAGAATAAATTATGATAAACAAAAATAAATAAATTAAAACAAAATAAAAATTGTTAACCTAGATAACACAAATTTATTTCATTCTCAGTAAGAATTGCTATTATGGTGATCATTTAAAAACTACTCAACTACTCCAATACTAGATATAAAAATTATAATCTTAAGCATTCAACATTAAACTTGATGAACAAACGAAAATAAATAAATAATATGGATCTCTGCTAATAATTGTTATTAAAGACTAGCAGAACACCTTTGGTGAAAGCTCATTAAAGGTTGTGGTGCCATTACGCCATCTTTGATAAGGTTTAGAATCTGTCAATAGCCAGAGAAGGACCCAATTGGATCTGCAGATTCTTCTAAGGATCACTCATCCTCTATTAATGCTGTATTGGGAGAAAACCTTAAAGCGAACTGCATGTATGTCAGTTCAATAGACAACTTCAAGTATATGTCAATATCCTCTTCACCGAAATTGGTGGAAATTACATCAAAGCTACATAATTTTGTAATCTCAGTACTTTTCATATAGGCTCCTAACCAGATAGAGATCTTAAGAAAAGAGCTGGTTAATAAAGTCTCAAAAGAGGAAATCTCACTCCTTGGACAGGGTAAAGAGGTTTCAACTCCGTCAGAAGTCAAGCCTTGGCGTACACTGGTTGGAAATGTTGAAGAAGGAGGTTGTGCTGATTCATTTGAGAATTGTCCATGCAAGACTTACCTACTTAAACGTCATCGCAAAACATTTACCGATTTATAAATTCAAAAATATAATACACAAAAAAAAATTTAAACAATTCTTAGCAAAAATCTGTAAAAGGTATGTACTAAAGTTGTGTTCTTTAGTTGAGCTACTAGTTTTAAAAATTTTCATTTAGAAAAAATAAGAAACATTAAAAAGTAAATCTATATATTTGCGTAATAATCTTCACAATAACTAATTTTGTGTTATATGTATAATATCTTCTTTGTAATTATTATTATTGTAATTATTTGCTAGCGATCGTAGATGAATCCTATAGGATCTAGGACCCCCCTGGGGCTCACCCAGCCTCATCAGCCCTATAATGTGAATACCCAAAATAAGGGGAGAAATCGGGCGGTTCAGCGTAAACTAGGGCAAATCACATCCTTGCACAACCGTTGTCCTTTTTTATAGCAATATAAGAATTCGTATACATACAAACCCTATGCTATGCGGTTTTACAATAGAATAGTGCTACTGTCTAGGAATATATGTTGCTACTAAACGTGACCAAAGCCTGCTTAGAAACTAACAGTTTTCCCACTTGTCATAATATTTAGCATTCCATAGGGATGAGGTCATTTCTTTTAAAGCATTTTCTCGAGGCCGTCAAAATGAATGAAATTGTTGTTTTTGTCAGTGAAAAATAACAATTACCGCTACCCTTGGCGAGTCGAATGGCTGCCATTGTACTAATAACAACCGTGTTTTGAGCTGATACAAAACAGGCCTAGTTGTCAGGAAGTGCCGATCTAACACAAGTGGCTTGATGAACTCAATGTCCACCTTGAACTTCTCCATTTGTTTATAAATTTTATAATTCAATGAAGCGTACTGTAAGTGAAGTATCTGTAATTAATAGAAATTCTAAAATATATTATTTTAGTCCTATAAATCTGGCATTGTTTATCTATATTTTTAACGATTGGTGGGGTTGGTAAAAAATATTTAGTTTCTTAGCTTATTAAAACTTTAAATGTAATACACTTAAAAATATAATGTAAGCATTTATATGGAGAACGGAGATAGTTGGGGGGTGCAGTAAAAAAAAACACCAAATAAGTACTAGACTTATATTTAGTTAGTGCCGACGATTCGACCTACAATGTAGGCCATTTTCAGGGCTATAAGAGAGAAACAAACAGAACAAAAAATATATATAAAAACGTTACAGTAACAAGAATATAGTGACATGTAATGTAAAAAATTAAAATAGTGACAGATATGAAAATGAAAGATAAAGAATATTAAAATGTGATAGAATATAATAAAATTAATTGTGGAAGAAATTGGTCCGGGTAGAGGTCACAATGAATTTCTCGTAGAATTTGAGAAAAACTATATTGTTTAGCCAACGTTTCGACCTACTGTGTAGGTCTTCTTCAGGGCTGAGGGGGGGGCCTGAGAGGTAGGTCCTCACTGGCTAGAAA
The DNA here is from genome assembly GCA_037127475.1 of Arma custos. NCBI lineage: Eukaryota > Metazoa > Arthropoda > Insecta > Hemiptera > Pentatomidae > Arma > Arma custos. Next base: position 27,721,862 of record CM073759.1, on the reverse strand, counting down.
CACAGGCTGATTTTGAAAATCAGAAGAATAAAAAAAAAAATCAGCCTGTGTTTCTACCCAGTGAGGACCTACCACCCAGCCCCCCCCCCCTCATAGCCCTGAAGAAGACCTACACAGTAGGTCGAAACTTTGGCTAAACAATATAGTTTTTCTCAAATTCTACGAGAAATTCATTGTGACCTCTACCCGGACCAATTTCTTCCACATCTATTATCAAGGTCAATAATTATCATTCAATAATAAAATTAAAATATTGACAGATACAATAAAATTAAAGATAATGAATGGAAATTAAAATAGTGACAGATATAATAATTAAAGATAACGAATATAAAATAAAATACAGAAACTAAATGTACAGAAAGGATAAAAAAGTAAGCATAATATAAAGGGAAATAAAAATGAGGAGGTAAACCGAAAGATACAAAATGAGAAGATTAATATATAAAAAAAGTTGGAACATGAAGGAATTTAGAAAAAAATAGTAAATTAAAGATATAAAATGTGTGATAATGGACTTCTAGAGGTTACATAAGTAAAATGTATGAAACATAATAATATAAGAATATGTAGAAAGAAATGAATAGGTATCTCGTAGAATGACCGTTAGAAATGTAAAAAAATTGAAAATATATGTATGGGATGTAATATAAAAAATTGATAAACATTTATAATTCTTGAACATAAGTCTTAATAGAATATGAAATTATTTACAAAGTAATAAAATCAACGATAACTGACTAATTTTATTTTAACGTGTAAAATTGATAAATCATTGGCCAAAAGACAAATTTATTTTATTTTTGATTCTGTTTATTATATAATGCCAAAAATGCATGACTGAATATCGGAAGTTACTACTTAATAATTCGAAACCTGGCCACTAACGCTGAAGGATGAACGTATTCGATATTCGAATATTATAATTCGAAGTATATTCGAAAATAAGATGTTGCGTAGAATATTCGGTCCGAAAAAAGATTAGACCACTGAAAAATTTAGGAGATTACTCAACGAGGAATTGCGATACATGCACCCGATACTATGCTAGTGATATCCTCACGAAGATTTAGTTTATTGCAAGTCAAATTTCTATACTGAAAATTTGTGCTGTGATTAGAACAAACTTATGTAAAATCCTAGTATCGTAGGATATTAGATTCACGGATTTTTAAATTATCTTATATATAAAAGTGTTTCTATAAATGGCAAATCAGAATAAACGCCACACAATCGAGCCATGAAGCTTTTTTCTACGCAAAGCTTCGTGTTCAGCAGTCAATTTTGACAAAAATTATGTACGTTACCTCGGACTATACTTGGACAAAAGACTTATATGGAACATACATACAAAATTAACAAGACAAGAACTGACTAGACGGTACAAACAACTATCACATCTTCTGGACTACAGATCTTCACTTGACTTGAGGAACAAACGACTTATCTATAATAGCATACTAAAACTTATTTGGACATATGGAGTAGAATTTTGGGGTTCAGCAAAAAAAGTTCACATACACAAGATACAAACAACACATACCAAAATTCTCAGAAAAATTATTAATGCACCATGGTATATTTCGAATCACACTATACACAACGACATAAACATCGATACAATATCACCCAAAGCCACTCGTTCTTCCGCTTTCCTACTCCCTTTTACCTGGACTTGATAAAAAAATATTAAAAAGACATTGGCCAAGAGACCTACTCAACAATTGATATATATGGTGGCATATGGTGGACTCTAGAACAGGCTCTAGGAGAGGTTGAGGCGGATTATGAACTGTTCGCTTCGATTTGACTTCGATGCCCCGAGAAGGTCTCATGTGTCCCGCCGTTTCGTTGAATTAAAGTGGCTTTTTCCTTCTATCGGCAGGCTCTATTTCCTTGGTTCTTACTTATATCAAACCATCAAATCACAACATCCATCTTACATCTATAGTCTCCTACAATTCAAATCCTCTATCCAATCCCAAGGCACAAGATCTCGCTCTTCCGATATTTATATCCGTTCCCATAGAACGTTTTTCTTTTGAGCGTTCCTTTCTCGCCCGTTCTATCTCTCTTTGGAACTCACTCCCACCCGGTATCCGTCATGCGTCTTCTTTAACCTCATTTAAATCTAAGCTTTTCCAACATCTTCTAAATTCCCAATCAGGTGCTTTATAATCAATAAATAATTGATAGATATTTTCAACTTTATTGATTGATGAACTACTGTAAATATTCCTCACTCATAATGAAATCATTTTTTTTATTTCTGTTACCAGATGCTATCATGTATTTACTGTTTTTTTTTCCATAAGCCTAGTTCTTTTTATTGTAAATTTGTCTGTTTTTTTATTTTAATTTTGCATCACTTTTTCTGATTATCTACCAAAACATACCTGTTTAGTTATTTACTTTCAGGATATTTTGTAAATAAGTTTTTACTCAGATGTAGGCCTTTGGCCAGATAAATATTGTTACGGGCGCCGGCAGGAAGGCGGAAGCGGGGGATTAGCGGCTTAACTCCGTCAGCGGGAGACGTTTAAATAGGATTAGGACGGTTCTAGATCGTCTTCTTTTGTCGGCAAAGGATTAAGAATATTCCAGAATTATCTGGCCCCTTCGAGTTCTAGAATGTTCGGCTTTGCCTATAAAAAGACTTCCGTCACCTCGAGTCAGTCAGTCTTAACCTGAGAGTAGACCATGCAAGATCTGTGATAAGTGAGTGTTAGTGTGATAAACTAGTCAGTGTTGAACCGGCCCGTGTAATAAGTGTATCAGTGAACTGTAACAGTCTCGCGAGTGTAATAAACTGTTTCTGTTTGTTACTGTGTGTCAGTTTGTGATAATTGAAGAATCTTACGGTCGGTGGACTAGTGAACTGTAAGTGTTAATTATTAGTTATAAATTGTAGTGTAATTTTATAATATTCATAGAAACTATTGTAACTAGTTAAGCTATCTAGAATTAGTAAAATCTTATATTATTGTAATAATTAAATAGGAGTTAGGCCTAGATGATAATATTTAGAATATTGTTATTATAAATTTATATTAGTTCAATAATTTAATTGTTAATAGTTTAATTGTATCCTTTTTATTACTTTTGTTAATAAATATTAGTATCTTTAATTAAGGAATTGTTTAATTCATTTTAATACCCAGTAGCCCGTAACAAATTGGTGTCAGAAGTGGGATTATTGTGTATTTGCTATTATTTTGCATTTTGTCTTGTATTTTGTAATTATTGGGCTACTGTATGAAGAATGGCTTCTAAAAGTGTTAAGTTTATTGATTTAAAAGTTGCGGATTTGAAACGTGAATTGGAGGAACGTGATCTTGATTGTTCCGGAACTAAAAGTGTACTGCAAGAGCGCTTGCGTCAATTTTTTTGTAGATTTAGGGGAAAATCCAGATGACGTTCTGTTTGAAACTGATTTAAGCAAGTTGTCTGCAACTTTATGCAATGTAGATAATAAGCTAGGTAATTTACAAAATGAGTTAAGTAATGTAGAAAATAAGCTAGGTAATGAATTAAGCAATGTTAAAAATGAGCTAGGCAATGAATTAGGTACTGTAAAAAGTGATTTATTGGATACATTAGAGTCCAAGTTAGGCACATTAGAGACTAAGTTAATGGAAAATGTAGATAATAAGTTAGCCGATGTAAATAGTAAAGTAGCTAATGTAGATAATAAATTAGCCGATGTAAATGATAAGGTAGCTAATGTAGAATCTAGGTTAGGAGAAAAATTGAATTCTATTGAAAACGAACTTAGGCTAAGAGTAGAAGCTCTCGAGGGACGTATGAGCAACCCACCGACGAACGACACCGACCGTTCCTCCGAGGGCAGCCTTTATAGGACCATTATGCCCGCCAATGCTGGGACGCCACCAAATCACAACACTATTCCAGTGTTCGACGGAAAGACGCCGTGGGAGGACTACATGACTCTCTTCGAGACTGCGGCTTCGATCCACGGGTGGTCAAAAGAGACCCAAGCTTCAGCGTTGTGCCTGGCCTTGCGTGGAGACGCCTTGGGAGTACTGCAGGGGATGCCACTGTCAGAGCGGTCTAACTACGGGGAGCTGATTAGAAGACTGGAGATGCGTTTCGGCCACCGACAAATGGACCAGCTTTATCGCTCACAGCTGAGAAACAGGATCCAGAAGACCAACGAGACGCTGCAGGAATTTGAAGCGGACATTGCACGGCTGGTGAGGAATGCTTACCCATCGGTCACCGATGATGTCTACGAGAGCCTGGCTGTCGACAAATTCCTGGATGGACTTCGGGACCCCGAGACGCAACAAGCAGTGAAGCTCGCCCGGCCAAAAACATTGGGAGACGCATTATCTCAGGCCATGGAGTTCGAGGCTGTCAGGCAGTCAGTACGGGGCCACGCACGTGTTCGAGCAGCAGAAGAGGAGCCTAAGTTGGTCCCTAGCGTCGAAGACATAGTGAGAAAGGTTTTGGAGGCCCTCAGGACTCGTAAGAAGGAGATACGTTGTTGGAGCTGCGGCCAACTTGGACACCCTAGAAGCAAGTGTCCATCCAAGAAGCAAGAAAAGCCACAGGAAAACTAAGTAGGGTTGATGGGAAGGGGCAACTGTCAACCCGTAACATCAAAGGCCCTGGGAAGACCATAAGAGTTGCGTCATTAGGGAGCAGAACGAACAGCTTCTACGTTGATGGGATGGTGAACGGGCAACTGCGAAGTCTGTTACTGGATACCGGCGCAACCATGACAATCTTGAACTCAAGGACAGTTCCCGCTGAGAAGATCTTGCCAACGACTTGGACATTACGGACTGCCACAGGAGAGCCAGCCAAGGTCTACGGGGAGACAGTTGCCGACTTCATCATCGGGGATCAACATCTGAAGCACCGCGCTCTCGTGGCAGATATTGATGAAGATGTCATATTGGGCACGGACTTGATGATTGCATATGGGATCAAGCTGGATATGGCGAGAGGTGTTATGACGCTGGGAGATGAAGAAGTCATCTTTCGGCAAGGGAAGGACATCTATGCACGAGTGCGCTTACTGGAAGACACCACTTTACCTGCACGGAGCCAAATCATAACGCATGGGACGATCGAAGGACATCTACCTGAGGGTCAATGTATGCTACTTGAACCTGGAAGGCAAGAAGAACAGGAGATCGGACGTGGCGTAATGGTTGCAAGGTCCCTCATCAAGGTCGGACGTACCACTCCGATTCGGCTAATGAACCTGAACAGCTTCCCAGTAACGCTGAACAAAGGAACACCGGTAGGGGAATGTACAACCGCTACCTCAGTGGTACGTCAGCTGCAACCTCAACCCACCGAGCTACGAAGATTGCCGGCAGAACTAACAGGATTTGTGGACGAATCATGCCGGGAACTCTCGCCTGAACAGAGCGAGGAAGTGAAGAAGATGATTACCCGATGGCAGGACGTTTTCGAGATCAGCCCAGGGCCACGGGGTAGAACGGATATCGTCCAGCACAGGATTGACACCGGGGATGCTAAGCCCATCCGACAGGTCCCGAGGAGGCTGCCGTTAGCCAAACGGGAGGACGCCGAGAAGATCATCAAGGAGATGGCGACTGATGGTGTCATTGAGCCTTCGAGTAGCCCCTGGATGTCTCCTGTTGTATTGGTGAAGAAGAAGGACGGCACAACGAGATTCTGCGTAGACTACCGCCTTCTGAACAACGTCACCAAGAAAGACAGTTATCCGCTCCCCAGGATTGATGATACGCTGGACACCCTGGAGGGGTGTGAACTTTTCTCTACCTTGGATCTCCGCAGTGGATATTGGCAGGTTGGATTGAAACCTGAAGATAAAGAGAAGACAGCGTTCTCGATTGGGACTGGACTCTGGCAATTTACGGTAATGCCATTCGGGCTTTGCAATGCTCCTGCAACATTTGAGAGGCTGATGGAAAGCGTGTTAAGAGGTCTCTCTTGGGAAATTTGCCTGGTATACTTAGATGACATCATTGTGCTGGGAAAGTCCTTCGCTCACCATCTGAAGAATCTGGAGAAGGTCTTCGAACGACTGCGTGCAGCGAACCTTAAATTGAACCCGAAGAAGTGTCATCTCTTCCGAAGGCAAGTCAACTATCTGGGGCATGTTGTGTCGGACAACGGAGTTGCCGTTGACCCAGAGAAGATTGCAGCGATCACCGACTGGCCAGTACCTCGAGATAAGCACCAAGTAAGAAGTTTTCTCGGCCTCTGCACCTACTACAGGAGGTACGTCAAAGGATTTGCAAACATTGCAAAACCTCTTACCAGGCTCACCGAGGAAAAACGGACTTTCCTTTGGGATCACGAATGTCAGGCATCCTTTGAAGAGTTGAAGAAGAAGTTGAGTAGTGCTCCTATTCTGAGCTATCCACGTCCCGAGGGCAAGTTCATACTTGACACAGACGCTAGCAACACCGCTATTGGAAGCGTCCTCTCTCAGCTCCAAGATAGAGAAGAAAGGGTTATTGGATATTTCAGTAAAGCGCTCTCAGCTCCGGAACGCAACTACTGTGTCACAAGGAAGGAGCTTCTGGCAGTGGTGAAATCTATAGAACATTTCCACAAATATCTATACGGCAGAAGATTCCTCCTGAGAACGGACCATGCGGCTCTAATGTGGCTGCTACGATTCAAGTCACCAGAAGGACAAGTGGCGAGGTGGATAGAGCGCCTTCAAGAATATGACTTTGAATCTGCTCATCGTGCTGGAACGAGTCACAGAAATGCGGATGCGCTCTCTAGGAGACCTTGTGACGAAAAATGCGGGCATTGTTCTCGACAAGAAGAGAAGCAGGCAGCAGTGTTGAGGACAACGGTGGTCATGGACAGTTGGCAGGATGCAGAGGTGTCAAAGGAGCAGGACAGGGACCCGGACTTGAAACAAATGAAGCAGTGGAAACTATCAGGGCAAGGAAGACCAACCTGGCAGGATGTTGCTCCAATGTCGAAGAATGTAAAGACTTACTGGGCCCAATGGGACTCCATTCTAGTGGACAACGGGCTGCTGAAACGGGCATTGGAGAACACGGAAGGAGATCAGCGCAGACTTCAGCTCATCGTTCCAAAGAGTAAAGTGCCCGAAGTACTCAGGGAACTTCATGACGGAGTATCTGGCGGCCACCTTGGAGTTCACCGTACATTGGAAAAGGTACGTGAACGCTTTTACTGGGCAAACCTTAAGGACGATGTGTTGGACTGGTGCAGGCGTTGTGCGACTTGTGCGGCTTCTAACGGACCCATAAGAAGAAAGAAGGCCCCAATGAGGAAGTACAACGTGGGAGCACCGTTTGAGAGAATAGCAATTGACATCGCTGGCCCTTTCCCTGTGACGGATGAAGGTAACCGGTATATTCTCGTGGCCATGGACTACTTTTCTAAGTGGGTGGAAGCTTACGCCCTTCCGAATCAGGAGGCAGTCACGGTTGCGGACGTACTGGTGAAGCAGCTCGTCAGTAGGTTTGGGGTGCCCATGGAACTTCACTCTGACCAGGGACGAAACTTCGAGTCTGCAGTCTTCTCCGGGATGTGCGAAGCACTGGGAATACGGAAGACCAGGACGACATCTCTTCACCCTCAATCCGATGGCATGGTGGAGCGCATGAACAGGACTATGGGTCGATATTTGTCGAAAGTGGTCTCCGACCATCAGCGAGACTGGGACCAGTATCTTCACCTGTTCCTGCTGGCGTACCGCATTTCAGTCAGTGAGGCAACGGGGCAGACTCCCGCAAATGTGGTATTCGGCAGAGAACTTCGGTTGCCTTGTGATCTGAAATTCGGTTTCAAGCCTGATGAGGAAATTGCCGGAGAGGAGTACGTCTCGGATCTACGGAAGCGAATGGATAATATCCACGAGAAGGTTCGCACAAACATCCAGGGAGCCAGTGACAGAATGAAGGAGCGTTATGACATCAGGGCTGAGAAGGGTGGCTACCAACCTGGAGACTTGGTCTGGCTACATGATCCTCGAAGAAGGCGAGGCTACTCACCTAAACTTCAGAACTCCTGGGACGGCCCGTATGAGATCGTCAAGAGGATCAATGACGTCATATATAGGATCAGGAAGCAGCCGAAAGGAAAACCCAAGGTAGTCCATTTCAATAGACTGGCCCCGTACAAAGGAGACCACGGCCCGAAAGAAGACCAGCAGGTCAGGTACCTAAACAACGTCAAGACAAATAACTCAGTTGCTCATACTAAAGTACCAGGGACCCGTGGAGTAACTCAGGTAATCTACAGAGATATCTTCTCGTTACCAGTGGAGTATTCTCTGGCCCATTGCGTTGCCGAAGATCTGAGGACTTCTCGAGGGATTGCAACGGTCTTCAGGAAGAAGTTCGGCGGAACTGAGGAGCTGGAACGCCAAGGACCTAGTGTCGGGAAGGCACTCCACCAGCCGCACGAAGGACAACACCTGTTTTACTTGGTTACCAAGCGTGCCTCTGATCAGAAGCCGACATATGACGCACTGCGGCGAAGCCTCGATGACCTTCGGAGTAAGCTTCTGAGACTGCGTGTCACTAAGCTCGCTATTCCGAAGTTGGGCTGTGGATACGACGGCTTGGAGTGGAAGATTGTCAGGGACATGATCGAACAGACATTCGCCAACTCTGGAATTGCCATATTGGTGTGCACGTTCAACCCCTGGAAAGAAGGTGCGTCTCCATCAGTAGAAGCTCATAAATGCCCGATTTCTCCGGACTTGCTCTGGGGCAGAGCACTTTTAAGGAGGGGGCAGTGTTACGGGCGCCGGCAGGAAGGCGGAAGCGGGGGATTAGCGGCTTAACTCCGTCAGCGGGAGACGTTTAAATAGGATTAGGACGGTTCTAGATCGTCTTCTTTTGTCGGCAAAGGATTAAGAATATTCCAGAATTATCTGGCCCCTTCGAGTTCTAGAATGTTCGGCTTTGCCTATAAAAAGACTTCCGTCACCTCGAGTCAGTCAGTCTTAACCTGAGAGTAGACCATGCAAGATCTGTGATAAGTGAGTGTTAGTGTGATAAACTAGTCAGTGTTGAACCGGCCCGTGTAATAAGTGTATCAGTGAACTGTAACAGTCTCGCGAGTGTAATAAACTGTTTCTGTTTGTTACTGTGTGTCAGTTTGTGATAATTGAAGAATCTTACGGTCGGTGGACTAGTGAACTGTAAGTGTTAATTATTAGTTATAAATTGTAGTGTAATTTTATAATATTCATAGAAACTATTGTAACTAGTTAAGCTATCTAGAATTAGTAATATATTATATTATTGTAATAATTAAATAGGAGTTAGGCCTAGATTATAATATTTAGAATATTGTTATTATAAATTTATATTAGTTCAATAATTTAATTGTTAATAGTTTAATTGTATCCTTTTTATTACTTTTGTTAATAAATATTAGTATCTTTAATTAAGGAATTGTTTAATTCATTTTAATACCCAGTAGCCCGTAACAATATTTTCTTAATTATCTTCATCTTTGTTATTCTAAAGGGACCTTGTCCCAGAATAAAATTATTTTTCTATTTCTATATATTTTTTTGTCCAAAATAACTGGATGATCATTTAGAAAAGCGAAGATAAAGACACTTCAATCAAATTTCCTGGAGCACAATTGCGGAGGTGCAAATGAAAATTAAATAACAATAATAAGAATATATAATATGTGAATAAATAATAATCTTATATATAAAACAGTATATAAGTGTGTGTTTGAGTAGAGAGATATTTGAATTGGTTCATATCATTTCCGGTCTTCCAGGAAACATTGTTGACTTTTCAATCAACGACAAAACTAGTTAATGAAATCTGCACTAAGCCCAAGATTGCAGATTTCTTTGGAAGGTTGTGATGTTGAGAGAATTTAATTTTCAATTTCTCAATCATTTTCAAGAGGCGAGCCATGTCCCGGATGATTCGATGCCAGGCGGGAAGGCCACTCTGATGCAAACGCTTTCGCTCGAAATAGGTCATCATGAGTCAAATCATAAGTTGTTCGGATACCTTGTAAGAGGGTTCATCAACCTGCGGTCCGCTGTGTGAGTTCAACTCAGCGATGAAGTCTGGGTATAATTTCATTATTTTCATTTTTAATGTTTACCTGACTTCGTTTTGATTTCTCGGATTTACATTTGTATTTATCTGCATTCCCTTGAATAGGTGGTCAAGTCTAATTGAGTGAGTTTATTGTACTCAAGAAAGAGGAATCGTGTCATTCTCATAGTTTCTAGCTTGAAATGGAGTTGTAATTTAAGCCATAACTCCATTTCAAGCCTGTGCCTGAATTATCTCCTTCTACGAAAATTTGACTTTAAAAAATACAGAAGACTATATATAGGGCGTTCAGGATTAAAAGCTTATAACTCCAAAATAATAAAAATTGACTTTTCCACATTTTCGCTAGTTCAGTCAAGCAATTTGATATAGCTCGATACTTTGCCATCTTATTTCTTTTAATTTTAGCAGTTCTGAACCTGAAGTGCACTGCCTTACTGAACGAGCTAAAAATGTGAACAAAATTAATTTTTGATATTTTGGAGTAATCCACTTTTGATCTTTAACGCCTTATATAAGTCTACATCATGGAAAAGATTATTACAATGAACAATAATACTGGAATCACTAAAATAGAGCCAACAACTCAAAAAGAAACACTATCATTTATTATAATGCAATTGGGAAAAACCACAATGCAAAGCCTTATGTTTCAAAAAATACACTTACTTACCAGTCGACGTTTCGCCTATTCAGGCATTATCAAGACACCAAAATCAAAAAGGGGTTATGTGAATCGCATCTCGAAGAAAAAGGTGCAATACATCCCAACGATCAACAGCCCAAACAGGCTCCAAACATGAGACAGCACCCCACCACCAAGACGTTCAACATACAACTCAGTTGAATCAGTTGTATGTTGTATGTTGTACAATTTTAAGATAATAATATAATGTAATATTATTTTATTGACCATGGAGGACAAATGATCCCCCAAGGATTTTAAAAAATATGTCTTTCCAGGTATCTAGGCTTATAACATGTTGATTATGTAAACCAATTTTAAAAGAATTTTTTAAAAGATGCAGAAAAAAAAAATTGAAAATGACACCATAGTGTCGAAGCGTCTCGAATAGAGTGTAAGTCGAGATAAACAATGATTGGAAAATGGTTTTTATTTCTCTTACACTAAAAAAAATCAATAATACTTCGAATTGATGAAAAATGGAGTAATGTTTATTTTCTTTATCGACGAATTTTAATCTTTTCAACTTTCAACTTCCTCCTTTTGCCTTGTTTTTCGTTACCCTAGAAAGAAATCCAAGAAAAAAAAGCGTTGTTTTCATTGTTCCAAAACAGTGGAATTTTTTTCTTTATATTTCCATCCACGTCTATAAAATGTAAAAAAAAAAATGACAACTAGAAGATTGAACCAAAAAGACATGGCCGCCATAAATAAGATCGCCACTCAGCGATTTCTCTTTCGTGCTTGATTCTATTTCTCTTGACAACTAACCACTCATCCTCTACTTCCTTTTTATTCTCCTTCTTGTGTTTCAGGCATGAGAGTCATGAGCATTTGTTTAATTAGTCTTTCATAAAAACATTTAAGTAAGTTAAAAAGTTGGAATTTTTCAATCAGTATCTAAAGTGTTGTGATTAACGTACCATGGTGCTTTCAAGATAAAGTGTTAAAATTTTTTTTTTAAATTTGCTGTCGTTTTCTATAAATATAATTAGCAATGGTGTGAACATCTTATGGATAAGTCCAAACTGAATTTAATATGTATGTGTTCGTTTGTTCCATGTTGTTAAGTAACCAAAATCGTAATTAGAATTTTTTAAAATTTTTATACTTAAATTTTGAAATTGATATTAGAGTATATCATATTGAAAATATCTAACATGGCTAGTTATAATTAGTTTTCTATATCAGTAAAGCAATTAAATACTGAAATCGCCTAGAATCCTAATTTATGCAAATTTAATAATTGAAAGTAAATATTGTAAATAATAGGTATCGTAGTTGACAATCCAGAATAATAATAAAGTATGTTTTATATCGTCGCCAAAACAATACCGCCTATCTACAACTTTTATTGAAAATGAGTTAGTAATCGAATAGTTAAAAAATTGTATAGATAGGAAATATATTATAAATTTCCATGTCTATAGTCGGCGCGTTTTTTTTCTCTCTCCTGTAAAATCGCCCCCTAAAAGTGTACTTAGGCGCTATTGTTTCGACAGGGACGATATAGAATTTTGAAAACTTGTTTTGTATCATTTGTAGTTATACACATTTACAAAGTAGAGATATTTTTATTTATCTGCATTATTTATCGTCAGTATAATACTAAAGGGACATATTTTTACACAGCAAAACAATTAAGAAGTTAATTTGTTTTTGTTTAGCTATCATTTTTTTATTTAAAGAATTAATTTGCTTATTTGTACTGGTAGTTAAATAATGTTTCTACCTATATGATACATAAAATAAAAAAATAAAAATTAATACTATTTTTAATAGTAATTTACTATTTACTATTCACTTCTTTTCAATCATGGTAGCATCTGTAACAGCTCTGATAATTTCAACCTCATTTTTATTACATTCCTCACATATTTTATATAGCCTCAGAAGTTAGAAAATACCATGAACGTATATGTCACTCTCTATCTCATACGCGCATACATATGTTTGTATATATATATATATATATATATATATATATATATATATATATACATCTGTGTGTGTTGGATAGATAGTTTTAATGTTGTTTTATTTCTAGTTTTATTTTGGAAATGAAGTAATTGAAACACATAATTGGCAACCTGTTTTGAACGAATAGCCAATCACCTGGATTAAAATACCATAACAAAACAAGGAGTACAAAATTCTCTAATATAAGGTTTAATACGCTTGTTTGCTCTCATTATATTTGATTGCATCCTAAACCGGAAGCATCATTTTGCAATAAATCTAATGCAATGCGGTTTAGAAAGAAAAATTTCAGAATTGTTTTATTTATTTCTGTAAGAAAAGACAAGGAGAGAATAAACAGGAGGAGGAAAGTAAACGGTAAATGAAGTAATTGCTGAAGTGACGAGGCGAAAAGGTGCTTATTAGAATTAATTGGAACTAATGGCTAGATGGAACTGAAAATTTGTAGCAGTGACTGAGGAACCATTGTAACCGTTCCACAACAAGCGTGACAATATACGACTTAGGAGCGCACAATGTTTATTTAATTATCACACGATTAAAGACGAAACATTAACTGGGCAGTGCTAGTCATTACAGACGTTAAGTAGTAATTAAAACAGTTTAATTGTCTAATTGTCTTCTATTGCAGTCCTTGAATTCAGTATCACACTCACACCTTCACAGTTATCAGACTATCCAATTTATCTCGTATCCAATCTTTACAATCCAAAATCCTTCGTAAAATTCTCAATGCTGCTTATTATGTCACAAACAATCTCATCCATCATGATCTTAATATCCCATATGTCGCTTATTTGGCCCAAACTGGATACTTATCCTTCCATGAAAAGCTCCATACACACTTGAATCCGCTAGTCTCTCAACTTGGTTCCCATAATATTCCTGATAACCCTCCGAGGCGTCTGAAAAGAAGATGGCCTCGAGACCTTCAACTATAGAACTTTATTGGAGTGCTATCAATAGGTAGTTTCTCCAGAAGTGTTTTTTTTTTCATGTCCTTTGTTCATACAGCAGATTTACTTGATGTAGATATTATAATTACAGTTGTAAATATCAATAAATTATTCTTTTCTCTAAAAAAAAAAGGAAAAATTATAAAATATTTATATATATATATATATATATATATATATATATATATATATATATATATATATATATATATATATATTAAAAATAAAGAGTTGTTAAGGGCTACTGGGTGTGAAAATGAATTAAATTACTCATAAATTCAAGATACTAATATTTATTAACGAAGTGACAAAAAGGAATACAATGAAATTTACTAACAATTAAATTATTAAACAAATATAAATTTACAATAACAATATTCTAAAGATTTTAACCTAGGCCTAACTTATATTTAATAACTAAAATATTATAAGATATTACTAATACTAAATAGCTTAACTATTTACATAAATTTGTATAAATACAATAAAATTACACTACAATTTACAACTACTAATTAACACTTACAGTGCACTAATCGAAGTCCACCGACCGTAAGATTTTCCAAACATGACAAACTGACACACAGTAATAAACAGAAACGGTTCATTACACTCGCGAGACTGTCACAGTTCACTCACACTAGTTTATCACACTGCCTGCTTTACTACTGAATGCATGGTCCGCGACGAGAGGGTATTTAAATAGGCAAAGCTGAACATTCTAGACGCACGGGAGTGGGGGAAGGCCGTTCTAGGGTCGTCGAGTACCTTCTTAATCTCGAAGGGCTTAAGACGTTAATCCCCTCCGCCTGTTTTTCTCTCTCTGACCGCGACAGAGTAATTCTGTGGAAAGTTCTTGGTGATCATAATTAAATTGCTGAAATATGGGTAAAAATGAACAATGAGAAGATTTGTCAATTTATTTAACCGGTTAAAATGAAAATTAGCAAGAGAGTGTTACATCTGGTGAGAATAGAATGTGGAAGAACGAAGAATATCTTCAACATAATTCAATGGTGGAAAATACCCAATTATTGGATGCAAATAATAAAGAAGGACCTTATGGAACCTGATTATAACTTCCAGAAATGGCTGCAGTGAATAGAGACAAGAACAAAAGTTGAATTAGAGTTTCTTTTTAATGAGGCTACAAAACTAAGATCAATATGAAACTAACAGCTGAGCATCCGGTAAAAATTGAAACAAGTAGAAGAGAAGGCTTAGAGAAGGTAAAGAAAGAGAAAATATGAAATAGAATTTTTCTGTATTTTCATTTTTTTTATATTCACTTGTAAATTTTAGCTTTCTTTTCTTTATGAAAACGAATGAAATAACGTTTATAAAATAATTTATATTCGAAATTAAAAATAAATCGTGAACAAATAAAATCAATTTTTTACTTAACTAAAAATTAATATCCTTGTAAAATATGGAATACACGAAGCTCACGAAGTTTTTATTTGATGGTCTTAGTCATGACAATTTTACAGCTGTTAGGTTTTTTTGTATAGTTTTTTTTTTTTAGAATAATTTATTGATATTTACAACTGTAATTATATTACATCAAGTAAATCTGCTGTATGAACAAAGGAAATTAAAAAAAAAAATTGTAGAGAAACTACCCGTTGATAGCACTCCAATAAAGTTCTATAGTAGAAGGTCTCGAGGCCATTTTCTTTTCAGACGCCTCGGAGGGTTATCAGGAATATTATGGGAAGCAAGTTGAGAGACTAGCGGATTCAAGTGTGTATGGAGCTTTTCATGGAAGGATAGGTATCTAGTTTGGGCCAAATCAGCAACATATGGGATATTAAGATCATGATGGATGAGATTGTTTGTGACATAATAAGGAGCATTGAGGATTTCACGAAGGATTTTGGATTGTAAGGATTGGATACAAGATGAATTGGATGGTTTAGTAGAGCCCCAAATCTCAACTCCGTAGGTCCAAACAGGTCTGAGAGCTGTCATGTAAATGAGTCTTTTGTAATTAACTGGGAGCTTAGAGCGTTTGTCCAGTAAATGTTGAAGTAGGCGAAAACGTCGAGCAGTTTCTTGTCTTTTCAGTCTTGTATGAGGAATTGTATAGGTTTAGTTGCGTAAACAACAACAACAACAATAAAACGTATTGTATATTTAATATCAATAAGTTTTTATTTCTAAAATACCACAATAACTATAACAAATATATTAGCCTACTTTAAATTATAAATACTAACTCAAAGTTACTTTGTGATTCTGATTCTGTTTATTACTTTGCTCCAGCTTCCGAGTTCAAATCTAACTGAGGCAGATAAATTATTTAATCTGTTAGCGGCAACGAAGGATTCCAATTGGCATCTACAGACCCTCCTAGGGAAAAACCACAATGCAAAGCCTTATGTTTCAAATTTCTCCAGTAATACACCCACTTACTGTGTATTACTGCTTTGCATTGTGGTTTTTCCCAATTGCATTATAATAAATAATAGTGTTTCTTTTTGAGTTTTTGGCTCTATTTTATTAAAATGGATACTGTTAATTGAAGAAAAAACCTGCCGGTTGAGTGTGATCTTATACAAATCACGTCCCAGCCCATCGATTGTTCTAGACAGTTCAGTCTCTACCATTTAGTGAGCCCAAGACCCAAATGAGTTAAAAAAATACAGGTTTTTTATATTCAATTTGGTTATATCATCTTCAAAGTTACTATTTATTGAACAATTATCAAATAGATATGTATACAGCTATCTGCACTAAGCAGTGAGATTGTTACCAGCAAAAGTTATAACTTTTATTGGCATTGTATTAGAGAATTTTTGACAGATTTTCACGTCAAATGTAAATTTTCTTATTCGGGGTTAATATAATCACCATTTAAACTTTTGAAATGCTATATTGTCGTACAGCTGCCATGTGTAATATTTTATTCTGTTTAGATGTACACTAGTGACGGGTCAAGAGGATGTTTCAAGTTAGGTTCCCGTGGTAATACAAACATTAAACTGTTAATGGTTTCGCATTACCGTCATGATCGGTGTGACGGTCGTGTGAACTTTATAAATGTTGAAAGCCGTTACCTATTGCAACTTTTTTCGCTGTTGCTGTTACTTTTCACATAATTTTCTGGTATCTAAAAAACAATTTCACGTCTTATGAGCCTATTTTGTTTTTAAATTCATTCTCCCTAATCCGTGGTGATTACTCATTATTTGTATGAGTCGTTTTGAGATCAAATCATCCATCGTTTTTATATATACTGTTATAACAGCAAAAGAAATTCTATTAATTTTATTATTATCAACACTAAGTTTAGGAACCAACGTTCTTACCTCTCTAGTTCATTTAAAATCAACAGAATTATTAAAATGAAGAACATTAATAAAATTAACATTGACTTGATTATACGGTCAAAAAGAAAAAAAAAATGTATTCAACCTAAAAATAAAATTAATGTTGAAATTCAACCCTCAAAGTACTGCCGCTGGCAATAAGTTTTTTTCCCGATTCTCACCAAAATTTTTCGTCCTCTCTCCGTCGATACTGTTACGGGCTACTGGGTATTAAAATGAATTAAACAATGCCTTAATTAAAGATACTAATATTTATTAACAATATGATAAAAAGGATACAATTAAATTATTAACAATTAAATTATTAAACTAATATAAATTTATAATGACAATATTCTAAAGATTATAATCTAGGCCTAACTCCTATTTAATTATTACAATAATATAATATATTACTAATTCTAGATATCTTAACTAGTTACAATAGTTTCTATGAATATTATAAAATTACACTACAATTTATAACTAGTAGTTAACACTTACAGTTCACTAGTCCACCGACCGTAAGATTCTCCAAGTACGACAAACTGACACACAGTAACAAACAGAAACAGTTTATTACACTCGCGAGACTGTCACAGTTCACTGATACACTTATTACACGGGCCGGTTCAACACTGACTAGTTTATCACACTGACACTCACTTATCACAGATCTTGCGTGGTCTACTCTCAGGCTAAGACTGACTGGCTCGAGGTGAGGGAAGTATTTAAATAGGCAAGGCCGAACATTCTAGAACACGAAGGGGGCAGAAAATTCTGGAATCTTCTTAATCCTGTTCCGACAAAAGGAGACGATCTAGAACGGTCCTAATCCTATTTTAACTTCTCCCGCCGACGGATTTAAGCCGCTAATCCCTTTGCTTCCGTCTTCCTGCCGGCGACCGTAACAATACACTGCTATTTATAATTCATTCTACATTTAAATTTATTTACTCAAAAATTGAATTTTTGTTTGTAGTTTTTTAAATTTTTTAAAGTATGTTGATATATATAGGTATTAAAATGTATACATAATGTGAGTACACAATTTATGTATATGCATAAAGGTGAACAGGTTATGATATCTGATATACCTGTTGTTGTTTATTCATTTAACGTCACTATATCCTGCTATGGCTAATCGGACGATACTACATTCGGAGCTCTAAATTTTGCCTATCCAGATTTAATTAGGAAAGGGATTTTTAACGAGTACCTGACATCGTACAGGCTCGGGACCTCCGTTTATCGTTCATTCCGAAGGACGGCGTAACTAAGGATTTTTTACTCCCTTTAAAAAATCCTAGGGCCACTGCCGGGCTACGAACCCGCGATCTTGGGCTTAGTAGTTCGTTACGCTAACCACTAGACCACAAATCGCCCCAAATATACCTGTTAGCTCCGCAATAAATGAAAACTTCGTTTGACCCTTTAAAACTTGAAAAAGTAGATTTTAGGTTTTCATTTTTTTTTCTTGAGTGCAACAGTTCACAGAACTACTTCTGTAGTAATAAACAAGCAAATTTGAAACTTCTTTAATCACATAGATTGTGTGATAAAAATAGACGTTTCATAATACATTGTTAGAATGACTATATAAATTTGTGATAATCAACCCACAAAACTATAAAATATCTGAAATTTTGTTTTCAGGAACTTTTTCATCTCTCGACCGGAGTTTTGAGTTTTAAAACAGATATGATATGGTTTCCAATTATTATTTATTTTTTTCAGATTGTACTCCTGTTATGATCTGGGGACTTTTCCGACACGGAACTCGATTTCCACATCCCGAAGAAATCAAACAGCAGATGGGACTGACAACCTTTAGAGATTCTGTGATGAGAAACAAACCTGAAGGTAGCATACAATAAAATTATAAAAATAAATAGTTTTACAGTCATAAATAATTAATTATAAATAAATAGTCCTATTATAATATACACATACATACATTTATGTGCATTTTGTGTCTTTGGAAACAAGAAAAAATTATTGGCCTTGCTATATGAAGAGTACATAATATGCTTATAAACATATTCAATTGTAAATCAATGGCTCTTTCATCATATTCTGTATGATAAGTCATTAAATATTGTTCTACAATAAATTCCACAACTTCCAACCAAGCCATCTGTTCCTAACTCAAAAATATACCTCATTATCCCATAGGTCTCTAATGAATTTCATTGAACTACTACAAAATATCCTGTTGATTGCAATGGAGACACAAGAAGATGTCATCATCTAGCCTTGAATTCTCTATTTGGAAAAAAATACCGTGAATCTTATTAGATCATTTGCGTTTAATGTTTTAATTTTGTATAGATATGGACATGTGCAATGAAGACATCGATCTTCTGAAGGAGTGGTCATACAACTTGAACATGTCCGAAGCGGACGTCCTAACGCAATCGGGTGTCACAGAGCTTCAGCTCCTTGCTAAGAGGTTGAGGAGTAACTTCCCTGACGTACTTAATGCCGAATATAGTGAAGATCGATTTAAGGTCTAGCTACTTTATTAATATAAATTAAGTGTTACTCGTGTTTTTAGTAGTATTCGAAAAATAATTAAAAAAACTGTAAAAGATATTAAAGTTGTATTTATTCCATTTTCAGATCAGATACACTTCGAAAGAAAGGACGAGGCAAAGTGCTGAAGCATTCACTACTGAGCTTTTCGGAAGCCCCATAGGCCTCTCGGAAAACTTCGTTGACGACGAACTTCTCGAGGTAAATAAAATGTATTTTTACTTCCTCATACAAGACTGAAAAGACAAGAAACTGCTCGACGTTTGCGCCTACTTCAACGTTTACCGGACAAACGCTCTAAGCTCCCAATTAATTACAAAAGACTCATTTACATGACAGTTATCAGACCTATTTGAACATGCGGAGTTGAACTTTGGGGCTCTACTAAACCATCCAATTCATCTCGTATCCAATCTTCAATGCTCCTTATTATGTGACAAACAAACTCGTCCATCATAATCTTAATAAATGTTGCTGATTTGGACTAAACTAGATACATATCCTTCCATGACAAACTCCATACACACTTGAATCCGCTAGTCTCTCAACTTGCTTCCCATACTATTCCTAATAACCCTCCGAGGCGTCTGAAAAGAAGATGGCCTCGAGACCTTCTACTATAGAACTTCATTGGAGTGCTACCGATGGGTAGTTTCTCCACAAGTGTTTTTTGTTTTCATGTCATTTGTTCATATTAGCAAATTTACTTGTTGTAATATTATTACAGTTGTAAATATCAATAAATTAATCTAATAAAAAAAAAATTTACTTCAAGTTCATCTGTAAACTTAAATAACTCGTCGTTTTCTTTATTCATTACAGTTAGACATATAAAAACAAATTGAAATTATTCAAAACAATAACAGGAAGTTTTCTTATATTTATAAATTCCAATATCTTGACGCTGGTTAATCCATTAGTTGATACAGCACTATTATATTGAACAGCGTGTTCTTTATAACTTCCTTTAATCGTTTTAAAGGATAAAAAAACCTGAAGTTACTTTAGTTCTTATAGTCGGAGTAGAGCTTTGGTGCACCACTAAGCCATCGATTCCTCTGATATCCAATCCTTATAATCCAAAATCCTTGGTAAATTCCTTAGTGCTCCTTACTTTGTTACGATTAAAGTCATCCATAATGACGCCAATGTCCCGCGAAAGAACCCGATATCAATCCTTTCGTGACGATATATATATTCAGTCTCAAGCCACTATTTTTAAACCTCTTCAATTTCCAATTATCCTCCGAACCTTCTGAAAAGAAGATGGCCTCATGACTTTCAAAGTTAATGAATACTGTCAATGTGTAGTTTCTATACTTGTATTTATTCCATTGTTTATCATTCATTCTTTTTACACGTTGTTTGTAATAAAACAGTGGTAAATTTCAAAAAATTTCTTTTTTAAATTACACTATAGAGTGCTGATTTTTATTTACAAATGAAAGTACATCTATATTTTTTAGTTACTTTGTTTTGAAATTTAAGCATTAAGATAATCCTTCAATTGCCTCATCTATACGGTATAGCTTATTACTAATTAATTGCAGTAGAAAGCTGGAGGCATCTATGGTAATGGTAGATTTTTCTAAATACTACGAAACAGGAGTAGGCTTACTGCAAGAATTTTACTTAAAATTAGGTCAAGAATTTCACTAATCTAGTAATTTTTGGTCTTGATTTATATCTGAGAAGGAGTCGATTCGCTTATAAATTAAAAGGAGTTAATGATGGATTGAATTGGTCAGCGGGTGCAGTCATAGATAGCACAGAATAAGCAGAACTTATTTTTTAATCGTGCCAAAGTTTCGAACCACGATTTAGGCCATCTTCAGAAAATAACAGTGGGTGTGGTGGCTTGACAACCTAACACTTGTCAACTCAAAATTGGCACAATTAAATAATAAGTTCTGCTTATTTTGTGTTATATTTGACTGCACCCACTGACAAATTCAATCCATCATTAGAATTATCCAATCAACTATTTTCCACTCAAACTAAACGGAATTAGCCCCTTTTCAAATTAAGCATTTTATTTATAACTATAAAAATATTGATGCCTAAAGTTACATCAAAAAACAACTTCTGAAGTAGTAGGCAGTATGCTTGCCTACTAAATAAGTATTTTAGATCAAGCAGGACAGTTTTTATGTAACAGCCAACAACAAACACTTAAAACTGTTTTTGTGTGTTGTGATGGATGGCACAAGTCAGAAACTTATAACGAACTCTAATCACCTCTTTATTACAGAAACTGCACATTTAAATTTCAGAGATTTATACATCCATCAATCTAGACAGAGTTGGAGATAAAATAGTAATAGATTTCTGATCGCGAGAGTAACCTTGAGCAAACTAGTTATTCTAATGAGAAAATATACATAGAGATAGCGAGTCGTGATTAAACTTACCACAAAAAAGAATAGAAAATTTTATTTGATTTTTACAAAAAACTTGATTGCATTTTTAAAATGAGAATTATAACAGCAATATTATCAGTGAAACCTCCTAATAAATTGTTACTAATTAATACCATCATAGAATGGAAATGACTGAAAATATTTGGAATGGAATGTAGTTGAGCCAATCATTTTGTTTCTAAATATAATTCATTTTATCTTTTATTTTATTCAATGAAATTTACAACTTTAATCTATATATATAAATATATATATATATACAAATACATATATATAAAAAACTGCATAAGCTAAAGACTTCAAATTCGGACAGTAGGTCCATTTCATAAGGCCAACCCGCACTAAGAAAGGATTTTTAAAAATTCGTCCCCTAAGAGGGTGAAAAAGGAGTCAAACGTTTGTAATAAAAAAAAAACGTCATTTTTAAAGCGAGCACCATGAAATTTTAGATTTAGCTTCTACATTAAAGAAATGAGTGTTTTTTTATTTTTTGAAAATTGACCCCTAAAAGTGTAAAATAAGGTAAATCGTATCATGTTATCTATATACAGTGTGTCCCCGGATAGGGTTCACAAAAGGTGGGATTGACCAAAAATTTTCGAATTGGAATTTCATATATTGGGATTCCGCCCTGCTTGGTCTGAAACTTATTTTTAGTTTACTTTCGATTTTTTTAAATCAAGTAGCCTTTACAGTTGAGCAAAAACTCTTTTCGTTTCAGGTAAAGTACCTTTTCCGTTCATAGTACGCCAAAGTGTCACTAAGAAAAGTTGTTCATAATGAAAAGTTATGGCGTTATGGAAATTTTCAGAATGATCGGCCTACTTCGATAATAGAAGTAGAAAATAGGAGAAAAATATTTCTTTATTGTTAACGATTACATGATAAATCTTAGATGAGAAAACAGGGTGATTAGAAGTGTTCAAATTCAAATTCTTACAGTTTATTAAAAAAATAAATTAAATTCACGTATCCGTTGTGGTGCCATACCAACTAAGCCATTCTGGTTTGCTTCTCGGAAAGACATATCCTTTCTTTTCACTGATCCTATATCTCCGTGTTCTCGCAATTTGCGATGATACAAGGGGAAAGTAATGTTTAATAAATAATAATAATTAAAGTAATGTTTAATGAACATTCTCCCTGTGTATACATCGCAAATTGCGAGAACACGGAAATATAGGATCAGTGAAAAGAAAGGATATGTCTGACCGAGAAGCGAACCAGGATGGCTGAGATGGTAAAGCACCACAACGGATACGTGGGAGACCCGGGCTCGAGTCCCGGTCCTGGTAATATCTTTTCATGAAATAAATAAAAATATTTAAAAAATATAACAAAAAAATAAAAGAAAGAAAAGAATATTAAAGTGTAGCTTTTTTTTTGGTTTATGTTTGACGATTTTTAGGTTTTGCAGGAGTCCGTATCACATTCAATTCTAAGTGTAAAATGGATTTATTTCGCGAAATAAAATTCAGCCTTCCCTTCATCCCTCAGCTGTATACTAAATGGTTCCGTACTCACATGTTACCAATGCGTTTCTTAAAAAAACACTCGATCAACATCCTCCAAAACAACCGATTACCAATATATTATATTATAAGCATTATTATTAAAATAAAACGAATAAAAATAGAAGTGGCTCTATTTCCTAGAGGCGAACATATTTAACTATAGCCATAACTTTCAATGCAGTGGCGTAACTGGATTTTTTTCGCCTTAGCGCGCCCCTTTGGCATTTACAAACGTAGCCCATAGCTATTTTCGTAAAGCAATGTAACAATTTAGTCAACTAGAGAATCACAGACTTAATTTGTATCTGATTATAATGTAAGTTTTCAATCTGTCCTATTCTTGTTCATTGCAGTTCAAATTATGGATCATTGTAGCTCATCAAAGAATATTTCTTTATTTGGTTTTAATGTTGTTTTTTGGGGAGTTATAATTTTTTTTTGATGATCAGAATCTTTTCAGTGAATGTTTCCCAGTCCATAATAAGAAGACTGAAGTCAGCATGGAAAATACAGCCAACTTCAATGTAGGCTCCTCTTGAAGCTTCTCTCCTTACAAAATATGGATTTACTCTACTACCCCCCCCCCTTCTGCAGTGGCCTTTTTTTTTTGTTTCTGTTAGTCCCTAATTTGTGTCTCCCTATGCACACTCTTCCTCAGTTCCTCTTTCAATCCTTTAATCTCTTTGACATTCTATGATCCAAGTAATAAAATATTTTTTTAATGCCTGAATCCATCAAATGATGGACTTCACTTCTTTCATTGCATTTCATGATTTATTTTTTCTTATTTTGTTTCTTTGGATGATAAAATGAATAATTATAACAGGCTGATTATTATAGTATAAAGAATGTCCCGTAGTTCATGCACTGCACCAAATATTTGAAATAACATTTAATGAAATACACCTTAAAAAGAAGAGGAAAACATCTGCTAAATACTAACTAGTGTTTTCAGCATTTGGTAATAGCTTTAATTCATTAAATTAATTTTCTGTCATTGTGTTATTTTCAATGTTCTGTGAAAATTCATACGAAAAAAATATAATGAAATTAAAAAATATAAACCACAGATTTAATTAATTACTTATTAATTATGATGTATCACATAAGCTCATTTTAATTCCATAAATATTCTTTCAGCCTAATCATAACTGCTCAGTGTGGAAGATCAGTACATCAAGTGAAGGTTTAAAAAGAGAAACTGAAAAGTTTAGAAACAGTAAATTGATGAAGTCCTTAATGTTTAGTGTAAGCAAGAGACTTGGTTACCGGTTCAACTTAACTTATTGTAAGTTATTAATCTCTCATTGTTTGCATTATGTAATCTCTGTACCAATTAATTTTATTCATTATTACTTTCTTCTCTTGTATTCTATGATACATAAATTAGGGGGCCCATTAATGGCCTCTTCCATTGGTAGTTCTGATGACTTATTAGTGTACTTGCTTATGCCCGCGGCTTCGCTCGTGTGGAATTTGGTCTGCCACATAATGTTTCGTGAAAGATCATTTTAAATAAATAATTTTTTTTTTTTTAAATATAAGTTACTCGTACATCCAAAATTTCAGATAGGGGTCTAACTTCCAAACTGACGGATTCTATACAACCTTTGAACCCCTATTATAAATAAGGGGAAACCCTTGGGGTGGAATTATCCAAATTTCTTTCTTAAACTATACAAAGAACCTATCTACAAATTTCAAGATACTAAGTTCCTGATTTGCCTTTAATTATGCACTATAAAGGGAGGGAGGCACATGCCCCTTTGCCTCCACATAAATCTGCCCTTGCTGTAGCCTATGATGTATAACCTATTTTACTCAATAAGTTTCATCCAAATCCATTCAGTAGTTTTTGCTTGAATGAGTAACAAACATTCTCATTTATAATAATAATATGATATCAAAACAATAGTTTCACTTATGTTCTTTCTGTTATTTTAACTACTATTATCATATGATTTGCCTTTAATTATGTACTATAATGGATTCTTCACAGTACCTTAAAAACTGTCGGGGGGGGGGTCCCGTGCCACCCCAAAAATCTGCTCTTGCTGTAGCATATGTGTTATTCTGATGTATAGCCTATATTACTGTAAAGTTTCATTCAAATCCGTTCACTAGTTTTTGCGTGAAAGAGAGACAAACATACAAACTTTCCCATTTATAATATTAGTAAGATATGTATTTAGTGTAGTACCTTTTTCATATGGCTTTATTAATTATTTTTTCTCTTATTGATCAATAATTAAACATCTTATAATTTTGAAAATTAACTATACACCCACACTCATATTGGTATGCATTTTTCTTGGGTGTTTGTAATATGAGTTTTTCAGACTCTTGAGGCTCAGTCAGTAGATATAAAATAATATTTTAGTGACATTTCAGGATTTGTTTTCATATTCACACCACCAAACTGATGATGAAATATGTTTCCTTCATCACACATTTGCCAGAAATATGTTAATATAGTATAGTTATATTTCGAGATGTAGTGAAACATCAGCTAAGTCGGGTCGGAAAAGATCAATAATAGCTTATACCATCAAAAAGTGTAAATCAGAATACTTGAGCCACATCTTGCAAAATGACTACTGCAGTTGACATTCGTGGAAAATATTGATAAGAAGAGGGATCAGGAAGGAGGAGGTATAATTTCTCTTGGCTTCATAATTTATGGCAATGGCTTGTCTCACAACTGTCCAACAATTTAGAAGTGCCACCAAAAAAATTAAGATAACAATGTTAATAGCCGACATCAGAAACGGACAAGGTACATGAACAATAACAAGTGAAACATATTTCGTCATCAATATGAGAATAATGAACTCAAAATGGATTGTTTTTGCTTTAATATCAGGAAACAGGTTAGTTTTGGTCTATTCAACAACTTTAAGAATGAATTCTTAATATAAAGATCAGCTTGTTGAGGGTTTTTTTTTGCACAATGTGAGATTTGAAGAGATCAGGACTGTAATAGTTGATGAAAAACCTATTTGTTATTGAATGGATATACATAAGTTTAACAAAGAATATTTCGTGAAGAAGTGTACGGGACAAGTGGATCCATAATTAGGCTTCTGTATGGCTTGAACTTATCTTTTGTTTAAAGCCACATTGCAGATTCCATCATCTCAAAATGTTCAGGCCTCAAGCTAATTTATATTTCTCACAAGGTTTTAGATGGGGAAGTTCGCAAAAATACAAGAAATCAATGGATAGAAAATACATAAAAAAATAAGCATATATACATATTATGTAAAAAAGAACTGTTCATGTTTGTTATTCTAAAGGGACTTAGTCACGGAATAAAGTTACTTTTCTATTCTGTTATATTCTAAAAAATAATCTGAAGGTGATGACAGAAGAATATGAGGGTATAAATGTAGATTATGGTCACAAAGTGCCTGGGTTAAAACAATGGTGCGATTTAAATTTTCACTAGATTAGCTGTTTACTTTGGGGTATTCCTAAGAAATAAATTTTGAATTTGGGGTTAGTAGGCAACCGTCAGGGGGTGCAAAAAAGAACCTAAAGGCTCACTTACCAAACTAGTTCTCTATACCATTACCAGTACTAGAGGTATGTTGAACCATGCCCGTGAGCAGGAAAAATCTATTTGAGAGTAGAAGACTGTTATTATTGTTACCTGTTTATTCTTTTTTATAATTATTTATCTGTAAAAGTGGTTATAATTTAAATCTAAAGGATAGCAACTTATATAAAATGAATATACATTATTCCTTATATATTACCATTAGACTTAAAATTACAAAAATAAAAATGAGTGAAAGAATTATTTAGAAAATATTGCTTGTTATTTGATAAAAAATAGCTGAAAATGGTCCTAATTTTTATTGGATTTTTAATAATTACATCTGTGTCCTTTAGAAACAATAACTGTACATGATATATTTAAATACTTATAAGAATTATATATATTTTCAGCTATAATGCATGACCTATATGATATGTGTCGCTTTGATAAAGCTTGGAATTTCAAAGTTCATTCTCCATGGTGCTCTGTTTTTGAAAAACAATATTTGAAGGTAATTAATTACATAATTTTTTAAAATTTACTTTATAAGTATAAATATTAATAACTTTACAGAACAATTGTTCCTATCCTAATTACGTTTTTTTAAATAAGTAACTCCCTTCCAACTGATAAAGGGCATAATTCTAAACATCTTTGACCAAAGAACACAAAGTTATGATAATTTTAAGTTGGCATACAATTTTTTTTTTTCAATTTCGAATCCTTCATCTGAATTTAAAAAGGTCATTTTATTAAATTAAATTAGCTTAAAAAGGTCATAAGTCTTTACTCAATGTCAAAATGTATTTAGATATAATCAAATAAAACTTATGGTCACCTGTGGTCTAGTAGCCCGGCAGGTTACACTAGGATTTTTTCAAGGGAGTAAAAAGTCCTTAGTTATGCAGTCCTTCCGAAGGGACGTTAAACGGGGATCCCGAGCCTGTACGATGTCAGGTACGCGTTAAAAACCCTTATCCTAATTAAACCTGGATAGGCAAAATTTAGAGCTCCCACTGTAGCATCCTCCGATTAGCCATAGCAGCATAAAGTGACGTTAAATGAACAAACAATCAAATAAAACTTAAGTGAATTAAATATTTGTAATAATTGAAACAAAACATTCACAACTTTTTTTTAAAATCTACAATAAAGTAACCTATTCAGGTACTTCTTCATTATAGATATGAATATTAAACCAGGATTGTAAAAATTAATATACGTAACAAATTAGCAATAATCCTTTGGAAGAAAAGTGTTAATTTATTTAACATCACTTTGTGTTAAGATGCTTAAGTGGGAATCCTAAATTTTGTCTATCTTGGTATAATTATTACAGGGATTTCCAATGAATACCTAACACTGCACATGTTCAGAACCACCATTTCATATCCCCTCCAAAAGATAGCATAACCAAGGATATTTTTCTCTATTTAAAAAATCTTATTGGGGCACCACTAAGCCATCGAATTCCTCTCGTATGCAATCCTTACAATTCCAAAATCCTTTGTAAAAATGCTCCTTACTTTGTTACTAACAAAGTAATCCATAATGACCTTAATGTCCCGTTTGTTGCTGATTTGGCCCAAATCCAATATCAATCTTTTCATGACAAACTTCATTTCCACTCAAACCCACTAGTTTCAAACCTCGCAACCTCTTAAATTCCTGATAATCCTCCGAGGCATCTAAAAAGAAGATGAACTTTCCAAGTTTTTAAGTTGGACTTATTATTTGAGTACTACCACTGGGTAGTTTTTCTACTTGCCTTTATGTCAGGACATGATTTATCTTTCATTATATTTAATGGATGTATTCTGTTTAGATTTATGAATTTCAATAATCTATTTTTTTTTTAAATTCAGTTGATGCTGCAATTCAAAATGCGGAGTGTTCTAGTAGATTATTAACAAAAGCAAAACAACTTTTCATCTGAAGCAATTTTTAGAAAGAAGGGGTTCCAAATATGTTTTTTTCTAAAACTGAATCTCCTCTTCTAAATATATTCTCTAAGGTTCTAAAATATTATAATCAAAGATTTTTCTTTGGCATCTATAATATCTAGAATGCCATATAATTAAATATATGGTTTAAACTAAAATATTTGTTAAAGTGATTTAAGTGTTATGTGCAAAGTTGCCAAAATATTATATCACCACAAATGTGCACATTATTTAATTAGTAGTTATATATCCTTAACAGATTTTTGACAAAAATTGTTCTTTCCACATACAAACCATTATTATATTAACATACTCTTATATAATTTGTTATGAAATTAAGAGGTCCCCTATTGTATTGCTTAAATGAATGATTATGCAGAACAAAATTAATTGTCAATTAATTTATTAATCTAATTTAACAGGTTATGGAGTATGATGAGGATTTGGATTATTACTATCGTTCTGGATATGGTAATCCATTTACATCAAAATTAGGATGTCCATTGATCAGGGATATGATTGAAACACTTAATAAGTAAGTACATATGTAATTATCTATTGTTTCTCTATATATAATTATAGTAATCTTATTTCTGATATTTTTTATTTCTTGCACTCTGTTTTCTTTTTTAAATGTTATCACTGGAGGTAATTTGCACCTTTTTTTCTCATTAATTCTTTCTCATTTAATAAGACATAATAATACTCTGTATTAATATACTCTAAGATATGATAATACCCTGTATAGAAACCTGTACTGTTATTCTAAAGGGACTTAGAATAAATAATGAATTTATTATTATTAAATTATTATTATTATTTCTACTATGAAAATTTTTAAACTTTTACTGACGACTAAAAAGTAAAATTGATATCTACCACCTACAATTTTTCCAAAGAGATAAAAAAATTTAATGTGCAATTTAAAATATATATCTTTTCTCCAAACCCACTTTCCTGATTATAATTTTTAACTTGACCACTTATTAACCTGGAAGGTTAACTAATACCCTTATCTAAAATATATTAAATAGTATCTTATTTATTTTAGGATATAAAAAACCATGCAAATAAATTTTAAACTATTTGTAAAGCAACAAAATAAAATACTGTGACTAAATTCCCTGCCATGTTTTGATGTTTATTGAATCAGTGAGTTTAAAGGAAAAAATCCTTCTTAAATAAGAACCTGTATTAGATGCAGGATTTTGCCTTTCATTTACACGGCTGTCGTGATCATATAAAAATCCTTTTTAACAGTTTTCTGTAATTTTTTCTGAGGTTTCTTTCATTCCTTTTTTATATTAATTATTTAATAAAAGTTATATTGAGGAAGTAACCTACTCACAGTACATATGTAATACAAACTCCCCATAACAGCTAATTTTATGTCTATTTATTACTGCATTATATCTTTATTCAATTAAAAAAATATTTGTTTTCTTCTATACTTACAGGATAAAGTTTTAATCATAAAAAATGTTACAAATAAGAAAGAAACTTTTAGAACATCTCTCATAGTTAAAGGCATCAATCTTAACTCTCAGAATGTAATCATGATTTCCACTATCACATAGCATAACTCTCACCCAACCAGCAACTCAATTCATTCTAACCTAATGTTTAATTATCAGTGACAATATCCTCAACACAATATTTTTCTACAATAAACTACAAATTTAACAAAGAATTTACAGAAGCTCCTTGCTATGGCAAATTCAGAAAACATCTCCCTGTTATTAAAGACAAAAGGATTGTTCCTTGGATCTTTTCTGCCATTCAGCTTTGAAATAAATCTGTGTGCCTTCACCCCATCTATCCAAAATCCAGACTAGCCAAAAACTCTATGAAAGCCCTTCCTTTCGCTTGAATTAAGTTGAACTTTAGATTTGCTGTAAGGAGTTTTAGTCTGACAATATCTGCCTGGTTTTTTGATCTTTTAGCATGTTTTCTAGCCGCATCCCTATTTTCTTTTAGTTTCTGGAGATTATCATTCCAGAATGGGGAGTGCCTCTTATTAAATCGCTGAGGAATAGATTGCTTTGCACACTCGAGAATTGCCACCCGAAGTCGCACACAGCTTGTATCCACGTTCTTATTAATGATTTCAGAAGTAATGTGTGAGTGAGTGAGTTGGGAGAATTTATTCCAATCGGCCTTTTTCAGGTTCCATCTAAGGATTCGTGGTGCTGAACTAATAATTGATTTTGAAGGGCTATTAAGGTAAGCCAGCAGTTTTTTGACGAAATGCTCCTGGCGGAGGAGCAACTGTGTGGGAAACCAGTGGAGCAATTCGCGGGTGCGCCAATAAGAGGTCAGGGTGGGAGTTGTTGCCTTTATAATCCATAAAAGTGAACTCGGCATTTTTGTTTTCCACAAATTCAATCATATTTTTGTCTATAAATTATTCAAAATCTTGGGTCCATTCTTCGCATTGCACATTACAGCTCGCTCACGCTGTTTGGAAAGTGGTTCCATTGTGGTCTGCAATTGCATAGCTGCAACGGGTGTTGAGCGCGGTGCACCCAAGATAAGACGCAGGACTTTGTTCTGCTGGCTGTCCAGCCTCTTTAGGGATGCATCAGTGGCAGTACAAATGATCTCAGAACCGTATTCCAAGACTGGATGGACATAGGTCTTATATGTGATACCCATCACATCCTGGGTCGCTCCCCATGTCTTCCCTCCAAAGCGTTTTAAGAGCTTAAGCCTGTTTTCTCCCTTTTCCAATTCATTTTCGTGTCTAAATTTGCTCCCAGCTATTTGGTAAGGGGACATTATTATAGATGACTTCCAGCTCGTGCGCTTTTGTCGACAATGAGAATAGTTGAAATTCAGTTTTCTGGGTATCCACTTCCATTTCATTAGATGTAGCCCAGTTGAAAAGCCACAACATTGCCAATCTAATTTATATTGGGTAGTAAGATATCGGATGGTCGAACAACCAACGAACGACACTGGTATAAGAAAGAAAAAATAAATAAATAAATTTAAAACATATCGAAAAAAGAAAACATGAAATCAAATTTAAGTTAATAATCATATCCATAAATATATAACATCCATATACACACAATGAAAAGTTTGTTTATAATGATCTATTATGCCCTAAATGCGCAAAATGAGCATAATAGTGGCCAAAAAGGGCAATAAAAAGTTCTAATTCAACAGATTATGAATTGCGTAGCTATAAAAATTACACATTACTAAACCAAAATTGGTATTTATGTTTAGTCGAACTCAAGTAAACACTACAGAAGAATTCATGGGACCGTCAGCTGTTTTGAACTTTGCCCATTCGTTGACAGTTAGAGCAGCTCTTATTAAACTTGGCATAGCAAAGGACAACAGTCCAATAACTGCAGACACTTTTAGTACAAGTGAAAAAAGACAATGGAGAACTGCTTTTCTCACTCCCTTTGCAGGCAATTTGTTAGCAGTATTGTACAAGTAAGTCACACTTGATATAAAACAATATTTCCTTAAAAATTAAATAATTATATCAAAAGTAGAATATTATTAGTTGTATTAATATATTATAATAAATATGCTGATTCCAAATAAGGCACATATATTTCTATAACAAAATAATATTTTATTGTAAGTTACAAACAAGATTCTATTCATTAGTATTTTACTAATTAGGGTTGCAACCCTTTACTTCTGAATTGATTTTTTTTTTAAATCAGTCATTCATGATTATTGATAAGTAGTAAATAATAACTTTCAGTATAATTATTTTTGAAGAAATTCCACCACTATCTAAAGTATATAGCCATTACCTTGTTTTTTTACCACAAGAGATAAAATCATTTAATATAAGAAAATAATTTTTTTAATTTTAATAGATTGTGTGTTTTTTGATAAATTTATGTTTATCTTCAAGGTGTGCAGACCAGCAGTATAGAGTAATGTTCTTCTTAAATGAACAATATGTTGAATATGAGAGATGTAAAGTTGGACTGTGTGATTGGTCTTATATATATTCAACATTTAAATCAGAAGTAGACCCGTCAACATGTAATAGAGATTTTTGCAATACTTCAGGCAGTTCTTCAGTTGTTCCTACAATAGTACTTATGGGAATAGTGTTGTTAACTACATTTACCAGATTTTATTAACATATTTTAGGAAAAGATTCATGAGCTGTAAATAGCAGTGGTAAAAAAAATTACAATTTTAAAAATAACACGAAAACAAGTTAGCCATAGGAACAATTTTGTGTATTTATACAAACTATTTATTTTTAATATTATAGCCATCTATTAATTTACAAAAATTCTTAATTGCTGTGGGCAGCTTCATATTTAAGTTTATATTTTTAGAAACTCTCCATGGAGGATTAATGTTTGTAAATAATTCACAATAATATACTTGTTTTCGTAAATGCACAAGAGGTTCATGTTTTTCTTAAAAAAAGATAATAAATTATTCTTTTGAATAAGTAATTAACACAGATACACCACAATTGTTTATTTATAAGACATTAATGGACCAAAATGTTAATTCAATAATCTGTTACTTTTTTGGTCATTTTTCCACTAAAATAAAATATAATTTTTATGTCATTGGAAAAAAATTATATAATTTATTTTATTGTTATATGATATAATTTTTTAAATATTTTATTTGAAAAGAAAAGATACGACCAGGACCGGGTCAACCATCTCAGCCATCCTGGTTCGCTTCTCGGTCAGTCATATTTTCACTGATCCTATATAAAGCATCTTTTCTTTTTAAATAAAATATATGAAAAAAATTATACTTTAAACATTGCATGTTAACATGCAAACATATAAGGATTAAGTTATAATAATTATTTGATGATTATTGTTGACCTATGATAATGTATGTTGAAGAAATTGGTTCGGGTAGAGGCCAGTGAATGAAATTCTCAAGTAATTTGAGAAATTCTCAAATAACTTGAGAATTTCATTCACTGACCTCTACCCGGACCAATTTTTTCAACATATAATAATTATTTTTAAAAAGGGACATTTAAAATTGTTAAATTCTTTTATAAAAACGTTTGTTGAACTAATTTTAACTTCTAAATTCAAATTAAAGTCGAATAATAATTTTAAAATCCTTAAATGTTTTTTAACCATTTTCCTGAAATTTCAAAGAAACGCCCTTTAATAGAAGTTTTCTTGAAATACAGTAATTTTTTAACTTAAAACAGAATACATTATAATTAAATGATTGTTAAGGTATTCTGTTTTATATATGATTTTCTTCATAAAAACTGTTTTATTTATTCATTTATTACAATAATAATAATCATACAGTCAGAGCATATCCTTTTGAGCCTGTTGTCATATTAAAGTAACAGATTATTGATCTGCTACTGACTGCTTTTAGTGAGCAAGCATTTTTTTCTCATTATGTTAGGATTAAACCATAGTCACCGAAATTCTTAAGTTTAGTTAGCTACACTTAATAAACAATCAATGATTTTCTTTAGTTGTTTATACTATTAACCCAATAAAGATAAAAGAATAATTATTTGTCTACTGATTAAAGTATTTGAAAAATATATGATAATATAGTATTAAATGCCAAATGATATGGCTCTAGTCAGTTTATAATCTTTTGTTGTTGTATTAAAAAAATATACTAGTGGATGACAAAAGGTATAAGTAAAAAAACGTGATTATTATTATTAGATTATTGAGACCATGATGCTTTGAGAACCGAACCTTTTGTAGGAGAAATTTTAAAGTATTTTTTATTTTTATATAAGACTGATGTAATCAGTATGAAATTTTTTAAATAGTTTAATGTATTTATAATAATGTTAAATAACATTGTATTTGTTCTTTAACACATTTTTTAGCACACAGAACAAACCACATTCAGAAATTGTTGTGTAAACTATAGGAATATAGTGAATATTTTTGTAAAGTTGGGCCATAGAATGTATAAATAAAGATTAAAATGTGTCTTTCAAATTTCGCAATATATTAAAACATAAAATGTACAACAAAATAAATAAATATTGAAATATAAACATCTGTACTCGTCTAGCTCAATGATTTGTTTTTAATAAAACCAAAAATACCAATGCATAAATGCTACACCAAATATCTAGGTTCATCACTCTCTTCGATAAACAAGAACGTGCTTTAATTCGCTGGAAAAATAACTACATACTACTATCCATTATTAGAATTTAAGTTAGTAATTGAGTTATGAGATAAATATAAAAATAAGTAAATCAGTTAGTCTCATCACCTTTAATGTTTACTTTAATTAATCAATAACAAATTAATTATAAGATAACCATAATGAGGTCTTAAAATGACAGAAGGTATTAAAACAATCTTTCCTTATATGGTATAAATCTCAACTTAAAACTATTCACAAATGTACTACTGGTAGTATGAAAAAAAAATCTATCATAAATAAAACAAAGAGGACGAAAACAAGAGATATTGATGACTGTTTAACGATCATAAATAAACTCTGAAGAAAGCATAACGAAATAACTCTATGTGTTTAATACTTTTCATATTTTGACTGCTTAATGATGATAGAAAAAATAGTCACAAACAGCTTTTTTTATTAACATAGCTTTTTTGATTTGAATAAAAGTAGGATAATTATATAACAAAATAGTTCTAAAGCCCAAAGCCTATACCTTAGATTATACATATCGTTAAAAATATATTAACTTATATACATCACCAAATATTACTAATCTAATATGTACACAAAATACAGCAATATATAAACTTTACAAATGTTATTAGATTCATCTAGTAGTAAAAAAAAAACAAAGAATGAATGAAAGAGATACAGAGCTACATAAACAGATACTTAGCTAATTTTGAATTATTATTAAACATTATTATTTTATCAGAGAATCATAGAATTATTCTAAATTAAGAACTATCATGAACCAATCTTTTTAAGTAATGAGCTATATATTGAAAACATAATTGAAAATACAATTTTTGTTTATAGAGTGGGCTTAATTAAAAATGTTCTACAGGTTAAAAACATTTTTTTTGTTTACTAATTTATATTGATTTTAAAGGGAAAAAAAATTTCACAGATATTTAACCATGGACTCAAGAAACAATTTAAACAATAGATTACATTTTTAGATTCTAAATTAAAAATAGCTGAATTATGAAATTGTCACAAGCATTACAGCAGTAAAAAAAACAACTTCTTTTGACATTTGAACTAGTAATCCTACCTTCCTTAACAAATGTAATTTCACAAGATTGGAAGTAAGGTGCCCTTGGTGACACTTTATAAATTTCAAAATAAATGAATCAATCTCCAAAACTTAACAAATAACTCCTGTGGTTGCCTGTTTTAGAGTTTGATTCAAGTAGATAAAATATAACTACAATTCTAGTCAAAAACTTCTCACTGCAACCCAAAATTTGAGGACCACTTGTTTTGTTGAGGTTTAAGAAATGACATGTTTCCAGAAATTACACATACTACAACCTAATGGGATGCTGTCTAAAATGCCTACACTAATCTGAAAAAAAATTGTGAACACCAATTTTCATCCCACTTCACCCATGACACCAACTGCACATGTTACACAACAGACCAGAAGTCTAAAAGAAAATATTTGAAATATTTAGCTGGGCATCTATTAGAGTTTAGCATTCTTATATATTTAAAACACAACAGAAAGTTTTTGTTATCTTAATTACAGTACAACCTCTATTATCCGTCACTATATTTACCATCACCTCAGTTTTGAGAAAAAAAAATGTATATATATATATATATATATATATATATATATATATATACAGTTTGGTTGCTAAAGTCATAGCCGCCGGCTAAGAATCAATCGTTATATCTTGACAACTTTGTTTCCTAGAATCTGTTGTTTACTCAAAACCTAGGGTTCCTCACTCACATTTCTCATAAATTATCTCCTCATGTCTACCTAATTTAGCTTCCGCAGTTGAACTACCTTCAGTCTTCATTGTTTTCTTACGGCTACTTATCGTTTTCTTGAAAGTACGTATAATAATGTCAGAAAAAAAGACAAAGGAAGAAGTTAGATCTCGCTACGAAGTTTGAAATTGTAAAACGTTTACGAAAAGGTGAAAGTGCTTCAATATTAGAAAAAATCTATGATATTCCTCGGAAGAAGAGAAGAAGGGACGATCCCCTTATACAGAAGGGACGAAGAGTATGTCCCTTCTATATAATCATTTAATGATTATTAAGAAGGAGCATACTACGTTTGTCCATGAGGAAAGAGCTAAAGTCCACCTTTAAATTGATATTAATTTCTCAAGAGAGAAAAAATGGACATACAATGATTATGCTTTTAGCCATCGATGTACGTAATTATTATTATTTTTTAAAATATGTTTACTACATATGTATACCTTATTAGTACGTAAATAAA
Organism: Arma custos; assembly: GCA_037127475.1. Lineage (NCBI taxonomy): Eukaryota > Metazoa > Arthropoda > Insecta > Hemiptera > Pentatomidae > Arma > Arma custos. Next base: position 27,684,530 of record CM073759.1, on the reverse strand, counting down.
TTAGGAGTACATATATAGTGTTGAATGTTTGAAATATATTGTTAAATTTATGTGTATATATATGAGACATATGACTCACTCCCATATCCGCCTTTTTCCCAAATCCGTCACCAACTTGGTCCCATACTCTGACGGATAATCAAGGTTCTACTGTATACATTTGAATAGGCCAACCTACTCAAGCCAAAGTAACAAGTATGTGCAAAAATGTCTTGATGAATAAAAGTGACACCATATTATTCAACCCTGGCTTCAAAAGTTAGTTCAAAGCGAAATTTGGATTGACAACTACCTAAATACTGTGAGTTAATAGATATCATAACTACTTCCAATTGGTCCTTCAAGTTTTATTTTGTTCTATAAATCTTTGTATTCCATAATACATATTGTATCTTAGCATACATTTGACTTTAAATTTTGGGACATCAAATTAAAAAATAATAACAGATTATACTAATTTCCGATAAATAACAAAAATGTTAACTACAAATAGTCTTACAAATTAAGATAAATGGCATTGGAAAATATGAAATTAAAATACTGCATTGAATAAAATAATACAAATACCTCTATAGAAAGAAAATGTATATTTGATCACCACACAATATCAAATATTATCATATAAATGTTTCACTGATTAGATTACCTAAAATTAGGTCATTCAAATGAAATTAACAAATTTCTAATTATATAGAAATTACCAAAATTCTAATCATTCAGTTTTTTAAATATTTATGTTTCATATTTCATACATCAGCATATTTTTCCTTTCATTTATGTATGTATAAAATAAAAAGTAAACAGAAGAATTGGGATTCTGAAAAATTTCAAATAATAGTTTTCAACAGAAATAGATTTGCTAATTCCATACAACCAGGTCTTGCAATTTGATATGTGTGTGTGTGCTTGATCACTATAGCTCAAAACAAAAGTGGATATTACAGCAGTTTGTTTGCCAATTAATTAACACAATTTTGGATATATACTTTTATCATATAGTTTTTATTATATAATTGGTTTTATGGTCTTTTTTTTTTTACAATTTTCCAAAAAAAAGTTCTATTTTCATCAAACACTTTATAGCTAGATCACATCCTCCTTGAAAAAGTAAGACAGAGATTAAATAATGAATTTAAATTTTTTTTATTTTAAAATAATCTGAAGGAGATATAAACATTTTCTTTAAAGTTACAGTTTTTAATTAATTATTTTATTGAATTGTACAACTGTAATATATACATCTAGTACAAGGGCTGTATGAATAAATAAATACATGACAGGACATGTAGAGACACTACCCACTGGCAGCACTCTATGGGCTAAATCGGTTACATATGGAACGATAAGGTCATTATGGATGGTTTTATTTGTGACAAAATAAGGAGTGTTTAGGATTTTGTGGAGGATTTTGGATTGCAAGGATTGAATACGAGAGGAATTCGATGGTTTTGTGGAGCCCCATAGTTCAATTCCGTATGCCCATATAGGTCTTATAACAGTCACATAAATAAGTCTTTTGTTATTGATCTGAAGCTTTGAGCGTTTGTCTAGTATGAGTTGAAGTAATCGGAAGCGTCTAGCTATTTCTTGTCTTTTTAGTCTTGTGTGAGGGTTCCAAGTAAGACATTTGTCTAACAGCCATACCACGTAGAACACACCGGTTCCCGTCAGATCACCGAAGTTAAGCAACGTCGGGCGTGGTTAGCACTTGGATGGGTGACTCCCTGGGAAAAACAGGCGGTAACCATCTGGGAAAAACCGCGTGCTGTTGGCATCCAACTTAACAGTTAACCAAGTAAATACATAGCTGGCTGTATGGATGGAAGTATCCAATGACATAAATAAAAATTAAAAAAAGATAAAAAAAAAAGACATTTGTCTAAATTGAGTTCTAGGTAGCGAACCTGTTCAACAGGGATAAGTGGAGTACTATTAAAGGATACGGTAGGGCAGGAAGTCATGGGTGTTTGGCAAAGGGTAAAGGTAATTTGATGGGATTTGCTGGAATTGATTTTAATTCTCCAATTCTGACACCATTCTTCGAGGCTTGATAAATGTGATTGAAGGGATTGGGGTGCAATATATGGGTCGTTATTAACTGATAGCACAAATGTGTCATCAACATATGTGAAGATGAAGGTGTTAGGATGGGTTGGAATGTCAGCTGTACATATTGTGTAGAGGATAGGACCGAGGATGCTGCCTTGAGGAACGCCAGCAGACTGGGAATAGAGGGACGAGTAGGAACCTTTATGACTTACTTTAAATGTTCTGCCAGTTAAAAAGGAGCGAATGATTAAAAAGTACGTAGGAGGAAGGAATTGTCGGATTTTGTAAAGAAGACCTGGGTGCCAGATTCGATCAACAGCCTGTACATCGAGAAAGACTCCCGTGAAGTACAATCTACGCTCCAATGCAGAGGAGACAACATCCCCCTCATGATGACATTAATGGATGGTGGAGTGGAATGTTCGGAAACCAAACTGGTGGTCTGGGATTATGTGGTGACTATCTAAGATGGGATACATACGTTTTAGAATGAGTTTTTCGAGGATCTTGCCCATTATGGGTAAGAGGGAGATAGGACAATAGGAGGATGGGAGTTTTGGAGGCTTTTTAGATTTCTGGATCATTTTTACTATAGATAGTTTCCATGTATCAGGAAAATAGATAGTATAGATTACAGAATTATATATGTATATGAAGAATAGGATAGCTTTTGGAGGAAGGGATTTTAGTTTGTGAGCTGTAATTAGGTCATAAGGTTACAGTTTAAATTCAAAAACATACTTATAAAGCTTGAATTCATTTAAAAAATAAACGCTGATTTATGAGAAGTGGTCAAAAATTATAATTGCAGTTTTAAAGAGATTAGGTCATGTTATTCATGGTTTCATTTATTAAATTTACCGACTGTCATATCTAACACACTGGAAAGGGTTTAACTAAGAAAAATTCGATACTGAGAAAGTTATTCAGGGATTTTTAGGAAGATATTGCTTAGAAATTTCAATATATGCTTCCCTTGTAGCATTTGCTCAGCACACTAACACGACCAGCTCTGTAAGGGAACAAAGGCTAGAATTCCAGACTCGACATGATAACAGAACACAATTTCTTTCACCTAGCCACTCAGAAAAAATATCCATTCTATAAAGCCTATGAGTATGGGAGGAAGGTGGCAATAAAAAACATTACTTGATTTGATAAATATGTAATCAAATTAAAGGTCTTACTTATAAAATTATTAAAAAAACAGTGTATTTTAAAATTTACTATTATTAAATGATGATTTTGTTTAACTATTAACAGCAGTTTCATATCAATTATCAGTCATTATGATCAACAAAAAATATTCTTTTACAGTTAAACAATGAAATTACCATAATAAATGAAATAAAATTGTACATAGCATAAAACAATATAGCAATCCAGTCAAACCTGGATAAGTGGTACTTGCGTAAGTGGAATACCGCTATAAGTGGTACAAAACTTGTTCTCATCATTTTTCCCTTAAATAAACTCTTTAACTGGAATGTTTTCTCCTATATAAGTGGAATAAATTTTTGTGGAAATTACCTCTGTAAATGATACAATTTTTGTATTCACCTCTATAAGTGGAATTTACATTACAACATACTAAGAAAAAAAAAATGGATAGATGAGTTTGTTTTATTTTGATTGGTACCTAAAGGGTAAACATTAACCATACTGTTACTCCACTCTACCTATTGTTGCTACACTTTAACCTCCCCCCCCCCTGCCATGTTTTTGTGCATGTGAGGTTTTTTAAGTGTATATAGGTAATAAATTTTAACATTTATAAAAATTACAAGTTGTTTGAAAACCTCTTTTAGTGGTACATGCAACCTTAATTATGAATGAATGAATGAAACCTTGTTTAAGGGGAATTGAAATCCTGTTACCAAGAGATTCCACTTATCCAGGTTCGACTGTATTACATAAATAAAGTTTGGTGTAATTACAATAAGAATTGAGATCAAATTTAGTGAATTAAATATTATCTTTACACTTTTACCCGCAAAGTGGTTTTAAATTTCAATGTGAAATTTTAAACAATTGATTGTTATTTTACAGTTTTTTATTTACAATTATTTTTAATACCACCAACACAATCTTTAACCTTCAAGACAATTTTTTTTTCTATAAATGAACTACTTAATACATTTCAGCCATAATAAGTACAATGAGAGAAGTCCAACCTGTGAAAGGATGGGAACCCCCTCCAGCTCCTGTTTTATCATTATAATGTTCCCAGACATACCCTGTTCTCTTGTACTCTTTGAAGATATTATTAATCAAATTACTACGAAGCTGAGTATAAACAGTCTTAGCTTGAGATTGGTAAGGGCCATCTAACTTGGAATAATAATGGAGTGCCCCAAGAGTAAGATAATTCATATTTATCCAAATAGGGCTACGCCAATAAGGAGGGTCGTGTTCAGTGTTCCTTTTATTATAGAGAGGAGAATTTTTGGCAAGAGACCTAAGGCCATATGGTGTCCAAAGTAGTTGGGGATTACGAAGGTCAGTAAGTATTTTTTGAAGTTTAATAGAGTTAGAAGGAAGAATATGTACAAAGAATGGAAAAAGACTAACATAACCAAATACAGAGTCTACCAATCGTAGAGTAGGGTCTGTAAGCACTACACGATGAAGCTGATGAGGCTGATTAGGCTGGTGTGGCTGGGAACGAGATTTCAAAGCAACATCATCAGTATGAAGACCAAAATCAGCATAACGGCCACCAGCCTCAGACCAGTGCAGGCGATCAAGAAGTGATGTGTCAGAGAGATAGTGGTAAGTATCCCAGTACTTGCCAGCAGGCCGGCTTAAAATTTTGGCAATATCAGCTAATGTCGCTGCTCCTAATAAAATCCAACAACGGAGATCCAAATGCCTTTCTTCAGATGTAGGATGCGATGCTCTTGGATAATCATCAAAACCAGATGCCATAGTCTTAGGATTAAGCTCAGGAGCAGCTGGATCCCTTCCTTTCCATCTGTATGAACCACCAATATTTCCAGTTTGTGAACTATTAAACCAATCAAACCAAGCCACTAGTCGTGGATATAGTCTCTCTAAGGCTCCTAAACGATCTTCTTCTGTCAAGCGATCTGCATAATTTTCCATTATGAATCTCAATGTGAGAAAAAATGTGGGTGGATTAGCATTGGTATTTGTCTGTGTGACAAACTCTTCTGGTACTTTAGCAAGTGCTTCTTGGCCAAGAATCTGTTCTCGTGGAATCCAACCTTCTATATTCATCAAATCAAACCAGTGAGACATTATGTCTAACTCTAAATCTAAATCCCAAGCAGCTAGCAAGAGACCATGAAAACCTTCATCCCAAAGAAAACCTCTAGGGAAAAAACTTCTTGATGGAACAGCTGTAAACAAAGAACCTTTCCAATAAGGCACTGGTGTTTTAGTATGATCAGAGCGAACTCTAGATGCTCCATAAAAATATCCAATTCCTCCAATCAAGTTAGAAAAAACAGCTTTAGCAAAATTAACTTCTTCTAATGAATATTCAGTTAAGTTAAATGTGTTTTCGAACTTTTCATGAAATGCTTCTATTCTTTCATTGAGCTCTTTAGTAAAAATTTCTTCGGTTAATGGATTTGGCCGGTCAACAAAACTTCCACTCTCAAAACTTACTTCAAATTGAAATGGAACAGTTGCTTCTAACTGTGTTGCTATTAAATTAGGAACAGTACCTTCCTTAACACGTGTTAGGTCTCCAGGAAGTACAAGTCTGTTTTTCTGAACTCGGAGTGTAGACATGATGGTCTCTTTAAGTAAATGCAGTCCTTTGCCTTCAACACTCAGATAAGATACGCCTAAAAGCAAAAACAGGTACACAGTTTAATACAATTATACATAGCATGCACAATATCTATCGATAAACAAAGATCTGTATTAAAAAAAAGTATTCACATATGTTATACAGTTTTGTACAAATTCCACTGAAAGTTATAACTATTCAGGTAAGTAACCGTTATCTTGTTCTATTTTCGTTAGGATTATAAGCAATTATTTTCTGGATTCATTTAAAGGTAATTATGTGTATGGATTTAATTTTTTCTACTTATTCATATAGGCATTCTTAATTCAAGTGCTAACTCAAGGATCATGTATATGATCCTTGAGTTAGCACTTGGTGATACAATAGCTTCTAAGAAGTAGAAGATATTGTTAAAAAAATTTAGTCTGTAGGACTCCAAGGGACTGAACTACCAGAGACTTGGGCAGGACTGCAGGCGCTCCTTGATCTTGCACACTGAAAATTGGCATATAACAAACTACTGAGAGTGCTGTAAGAGAAGCAATATCCAGCAACAGCTTTCATTATACCGAATCTGGCCATTTCGTTGGCCTTGAACCATAGAGCTAGACTAAAAAGTTCAGTTGAATGGAGTACCAATGTGTGAGAACAGATCATAAGACTATAACTATGAATATAAAAGGATAACAAATTGGAAAGAAGGTTTAACGTAATATATCAGTTACTCTTATTTCAAAATCCTTCATATACATTTGGCAGATAGCATTGCTGTGGATGACTGGGGCATATGTAATAATTATTTCTTAACAAGCTTATGCCTGCGGCATCACGGCGTTGAATTTGGTCTGCCACATAAAGTTTAGTGAAAGATCATTAAAAATAAATAATTTAATTATTTTGTTAAAATATAAGTTACTCGTACATCCAAAATTTCAGATGTCTAACTTCAAAACTGACGGATTCTATACAACCATTGAACCCCTATTATATTAAAGGGAAAACTCTTGGGGTGGAATTATCCAAATTTCTTTCTTAAACTATACAAAGAACGTATCTACAAATTTCAAGTTCCTGATTTGCCTTTAATTTTTTACTATAACGGGGGGGCACATTCCCCGTGCCTCCACATAAATCTGGCCTTGCTGTAGCGTATGATGATGTATAAACTATATTACGGTAAAGTTTCATCCAAACCCATTCAGTAGTTTTTGCGTGAAAGAGAGAAAAACATACAAACTTTCACATTTATATGTATATTAGTAAGATTAGTAGGATATCAAAACAAATAGTTTCACTCATGTTCTTTCTGTTATTTTAAAAATTATTATCATTTGCCTTTAATTATGTACTATACTGGATTCTCCACAGTATCTAAAAAACTGTCAGGGGGGAAGGGCACATGCCCCCATGTCACCCCCTTAATCAGCTCTTGCTGTAGCCTATGCGTTATTCTGATGTATAACCTATATTACAGTAAAGTTTCATCCAAATCCGTTCAGTAGTTTTTGCGTGAAAGAGAGAAAAACATACAAACTTTCGCATTAGTAGGATTAGTAAGATAAGTAGGATACCAAAACAATAGTTTCACTCATGTTCTTTCTATTATTTTAACTGTTATGATCATGTGATATGCCTTTAATTATGTACTATAATGGATTCTCCAGAGTTACAACCTAAAAAACGTGCCCCCGTGCTCCCCCCCTAAAACCGCCCTTGCTATTGCCTATGTGCTATTCTGATGTATAACCTATATTACTGTAAAGTTTCATCCAAATCCATTCAGTAGTTTTTGCGTGAAAGAGAGATAAACATACAAACTTTCACATTTATAATATTAGTAAGATGTAATTATCAATATACTTTATAAAAGAAAGTGTACAATGTGCGTGCCGCTAAAAATCAGAAATGAGTCCCAGTACGATCAAGGGAGTCATATGGAGTGGTAGCCCTTTATCTCCCGTCCATGAAGAAGGTTCCCATTTTTACCTGAAGTGCATACTTTTGAAGATATAAGGGCTGGAAGTTTTGCCCTCACATTCTGGAATTTTAATAGATCGGCACGATGGCAAACATTGAAGAAAGTTTCAACTTTCCTACAGAATTTTTAAATTCTTTGCAATTACCAGAAATGTCATTACATTGCTTTAGAATGAAAATTGGATCTCCGATCATACTATTCAGAAATCTCAACTCACCAAACCTATGTAATGGAATATGGATGATCATCAAACAATTATCGAATAACATCATCCAAGCCGAACTTATGACGGGAAGGACAAAGGACAATCAGTATTTATCCCCAGAACACCACTTATCTCTACTGAATTGCCATTACAATTTAAAAGACTGCAATTTCCAATCAAATTAGCCTATAGTTTTACAATTAATAAAGCGCAAGGACAAACTTTAAATTACTGCGGCATCAACCTCACAGACTCCTACTTTTCTCACGGCCAACTATACGTAGCTTGCTCTCGATTAGGAAATTTTATACATATATACTCCGGACAACAAAATAAAAAATGTTTATAAACAAGTATCGTAAATAGAAGTATTGTAGTTGGAATATATTTTGAATAAAACCCCAGCTAATAAAATATGAAATACCTTTAAGTTGCCCAGAGGTGTTAGCATATCTCACGACAAATTGACCAAGTTCTTGGGTTTCTCCAACAACTCCGGGTATTTCTGTATTTCTAGTAGGAGAGATCCTCCCTCTTGTACCACTTTCTATTCCAGTGTAGAACACAAGATTTATAAGTTCCCCTCTGCCAAATCCTTCCTAATATGAAAATATTGTTTTAATAATCTTGTAAATATCTAAGTTTCATATGAGGCGTGGAGATGCAAAAAGGGGTAAATCCATGTTTAATTATTTTTAATTTTTTTAAACTGTTCTCAAAAATTTAGCAAGTTTTAAGATTTAAAATTTAATTTAGCAAAAATTTAGTTATGGTGGTACATGGCTCACCATTCAAAATATGCTAAATCCAATACAATTTTTCTAAAAATAATTGTTTCAAATAAATAATCACCTGAATTATGCATATTTTTTTGTTTCCTGAAAAGTTTTCAAATTTGGATTTACCCCCTTTTGCATCTCCATGCCTCATATAGAAAAAAAATGATAAAAAATAAATATTTTAATTAATTATCACTAACCAATTTAAAACATGAGATAATAGAAGCATTAAATTAGACAATTTGATAATACCATTACATAGCTACTAATATGAGTCATAACTTCTGCTTGAAGGTGTTGAAATTGACCTGCAGAAGAAAATAATTATGGAGGTAATATATGGAACATGGCATAGAGATAGACCTCGGCATCGATGAATTGACGGTGTGGCTAGTGATACCAAGTCCATGTTGGATAAGAGGAACTGGATGGCCGCAACACAAGTCGTAACAATTTGTGGAGGCTGGTACAGGAGGCCATGAGTCGACATCGAGTTGTAAGGCCTTTGGATTAATGAGTCACTACATACAATTTTTAAAATCATAAGAGGGATTGATATATCTTCAATTCACATTCAATAACAAACACAATACTCCAAATATATACATATTCACCTACATCTCACGTCTACAAGAGTAAAGAGGCACTATCAGTATGAGCAAGCCAGTATACCATCATCAAGGTGGAGTCTACTAGGTTCAAAGAGACACCACCTATCTGATGGTATATGTATATATTGACATCAAATCGGTCACATTTATGACAGGTACCTTATTTTATATTATTTAAAACATAAACTCTCTAGACCTTAATTATGAAAGCTATGAATCTTGGTTATTCCTGTAGTTTATGTTTCAGCACCATTTATCATTTTTAGTAAATTTTATATAAATTATCATTTTTAAAGTGTCCTTGCTTTTTAAGGCATCTAAAAACTGATGTTACAGATGCATTCTTCTGTAGCCTCACTATAGAAGAGAACAATACCGAATCCATAGGGGTTTGGAAGACTGAACCCTCCTGTTGTTCTATGAACTTTGTTCAAAGAGAAAATTCAAGGAATTAAATTGGGTTTAGAAAAGAAACAATTGGAAAAAGTCGGTACTCAAGTTCTGAGAAATGTATGTGGTGGATTTTATTAAAAGCTTCTAAAAATGGTGAAAAAATTGAATTAGTTATTTATATAGCCATCACCGTCACCAAGAGTTATCTAAATGTAAAGCAATAACTAGATTTAGCTAGTTTCAGTTTTGAAAGCATATTAAAATGTTACCTTTGATTAGCCCGTTTGTTTGTTAAAATATATGTACATAATTGGTACATTAAATTTGGCCACTGGATTGGATGTGAATCATTGATAAACTTTATTTATACAATTGTTCTCAAATTGAAACATCTGTGTGTATTCAACTAATATCACCTAACTAACTAAGGTTTTTAAATCATGAGATGGATAAAATGCACACCACAATAACTCCATTTCAAGCCAACGGCTGAAACACACAATTTGCTTTCCTCAGTAAAATTCACTCATTTTGCAGAAAATTCGACCTAACCACTTATTCCCAGGTGCTATACACAGCATTATATATTTTATAAAATAACAATAAAATAATACACATAGATAAAAACAACTTGGCTAATATAAATCTCATTATTATTGCTCAGTTTTCTTTCATTATTTCTGCTCAATGACGCAGCTGGGAAAGGGGGCTCGGGCCTTCCAGACTCCTGATTTGCCCTCATTCCTGGGGAAAAAACTCAGTTTGGGGACCCCAGGCAAATTGTAAATAGGGTACGAATGTGTACATTATATTTTTTTATTTATTATTATTATATTTTTTATTCTAATTTTTTTTTTACTTTATTTTATTATCATTTTTGCATTAACTTCTTTTTATTAACGCATGTATATATATATATATATATATATATATATATATATATATATATATATTTATTTATTTTAATTTTTTATAATTATTGGTCATTTTTTTGAGTTTTAAATATTTTTATTTTTAAAGAGCTTTAAAAGATAGGCCCTCTGCCGGAATTTGAACCCGGAATCTTTATCTCACCGTGACATCGCTCTACCAGTTGAGCTATCCAAGGCCGCCTGCCGGCCGAGGACAAGTCTTTTCTCTTATAGATCCCATGTCCCAGTGCTCTCGCCATTTTTGCGATGAATACACTAGAACAAAGTTCTTTTTTGGAGTTTTAAATATCTTTTCTGACCTCCAAAAATGACCAATAATTATAAAAAATTATAAATAGTAATATGACGTAAGTCAATAAGATCCTAAAATAAAATTAATGTTCAAAGAACTTCGTTCCAGTGTTTTCATCGCATATATAGTATAGATATAGTAGAGGACTATACAGTATAGAGTAGCAGATATAGTAGAGGACTATACACCGATCAAATAACACAAAACTGGCGATAACTAAAAATTATGTACGAGTAGATAGATAGGGTAGTAGAGTAAACAATTGAAAGCTCTTCACTATTTTAATCACTATACACTACTAAGTAACTTGAAGAATCTAGCCCTTTATATCCCTATTCGCCCAGTGCTTATATATGGAGCGGAAACATGGACAATGACGAAGGATGCATACCGAAATTGACTTATATTCGAAAGCAGGATCCTCCGAAAAATATTTGGACCGGTCTCTGTAGATGGAAGGTGGAGACAAAGAAAAAAATGAAGAAATATATGATTTCTTCGGAGAGCCTAATGTGGTTAATGTCATCAAACGATCCCGACTAAGATGGGCTGGGCATGTGGCGAGGAGGAAATCCCAAAGCGCTTGCTGACGGGGTTCATCCACGAACAGAGGAGAGTCGGCCGACCCAGGCTGCGGTGGATTGACTGTGTGGCTGAGGACGCCAAGAATCTGGGAGTCTGCAACTGGATGGCAGTAGCAATCAACACGGACTACTGGCGGAAGCTGATTGAGGAGGCCTGGACGCGTCAACGTGTTGTTGTGCCGTACCAACAACAACTTTGTCCTTAGGGTAGATGCATTATTAAGATAAGAGGGAAGACACATTTCTTGCCTGAGAGATAAAGTATTGTACTGTGTGTGATTTCTGTATGATTAGTTAGGCCTGTCTAACATGATATTTCGTGAATATGGAAGTGTCTTCTGTGTAGGTGGCTGTCATTATGTGGTATATTAGGCTAATTTTGTGGAATGCTGTAAAGAGTAATCATGGAGTAAAAAAAAGTAGTACTCATGAAACGAGATGGAGAGATTATTGATAGCACGATATATGTTTTCTATAATTTTACCCTTACTCTTAAATCTCTAACATTCAATGTAATTATTAATAGTTAATGAGATCAATACCAAGTAGTACCAATTGCCAAAACAAGCTATGCTCTATCTTTTTCTTACTGTAATCATTATAAAGTGTTAGTGTTAATACCTTAGGCTTTACAGTAATTCTGGCAGTCCAATCTCCACCATGATTTCCACCCTGTCTTTTGACAAACTCAGTAGTTAATATAAAAGGATCATCAATCAATTCCTGTACACCAAAGTTCTTCCCATCATGCAACAACCATCCATATTTAGATAAGCCATCTCCTTGCTCACACCAATGCCTGAAATTAAAAAGAGATTCTTTAGAAACCAAATTAATAATATCTATACATATTATAAAACAAAGTCCTCAGCTGCGTTTGTTTGCGGTAAACTCAATAACTACTGCACGGATTTTCATGCGGTTTTCACCAATGAATAGAGTGATTCACCAGGAAGGTTTAAGTATATATTTTGTCGAGGTTTAGCGTAAATGGGTTGGAATATCAATGGGTTTCACCGAAGACGCTGCTTGCCTAATCCCGTACAATCATCTAACGTGCAATATAATAAATTTGTATATTAAGATTTATTTGGTTTTATTTTTATAATTTCTATATAATATAGTACATTAGCTGAGATGGAAAGAAAGAAAATTAAGACTCCCAAAGAAGCCTAACGAATGACATTTACGTGGTCCTTAGTGGCCGTTAGATGAAAAAAAAAATACATTACACAGACAAATTATGTAAGTATAATATGCCTTATTACACGAGCAAAGCTGGGGTCGGTCGCTAGTATATTATATATTATATTCTAACAATCACCTAACAAAATATTGTTGAACAAGTAATTTTGAAATTGGATAAATCAGCCATTGACAAATTTAAATTTTTTAACTAGCATAATTCAAATTATATTAACTTATTTTAATGTTTCCTCTATCTATAAGAATCATTAGCAAAATGTAATTTATAATCAGTTATAAAGGTAATTTTTTTTTCAAAAACCTCAACATAATTTCTACCAAAATTTTAATGCCTCTGAGAATATCTATAAGAATGCTTTTCAATCCCAAATCCATAAAGACAGATACTGGACAATTTTGAGCAATCCAAAAAGACAGGTTTGACAATTCCGTTAACTCGGTAATTCATGAACTTAAACCTCAAGACTTTTCAAAAGTTAGCAGTGAGAAAACCAACGATAGCCTATGTGGATTCTAGTGTTACATATTATCACTACTGTTCTCTACAAATTACAACAGTTCTCTATAGAACTGCTAGAATTTCCATGCTAAGTATTCCATTTAAAGGACTTTTATTTGTACTCTCCAAGTTTAAATTCACTTAAATTCCTTTTTCCTTGTGATTTAGTACATGAATGGTTGTAGATGTTTTGTCCAGAAATCATTTATGGTAGCAATGAATATTTCCTGCACCCTATCAAAGAAAACTATTACAATATCATCAGTGAATAAAAGTTGCTTGAACGTCTCATGAAAGTTTGCTTGAACATCATTATAGCAATTAGAAATAATATGAAGCTGAGAGGTGAACTTTCAAAGGGATCTTAATGGATTGTTGCTATCTGAAATTCATCTGATGAATGGAGAATTAATTAATATTTTCAGGGCTATCTAATGGTGTCCTAATTATCTTCCTTGAAGCGTGTGCTAACAAGCAGAATGGCCGATAATGGCCTGTGCTAGTTACTTCTCCTTGTTTAAAGATTAGTTATAACCAAAGCCTTACTCCAACTATCAGGGAAATAAAACTGGTTCAGAGAGCACCTATAATATCAGATCAACAGCATTCAGCCAATTTCTAAATAAAAAGGCCACAGCTATAAAGCATCTAGCAAATCACTGGTTATGAAACCTAATATATCAAGTGTATATAAATTTTGGAAACAAGAATAAAAGTTTTTAATCCATTCATCATTATATCTTCTGGTTTCGACTGTGTCGTAAAGTTCTTTTACACGAAACGGTCGAAACCAGAAGAAATATGAGATTAATGGATAAAAAACATTGGATGCGGCAATTTAAGAGAGTATAATGATAAAATTTATTCAGAACCTATGGGATTTAATAGGTTCATAAATTGCAGTTCTCAGGGGTTCATTTTACATTGCTGAGGACCCACAAAACAATTTTGACTATAGTAGTAAAAGATTGAAGCTCGTATAGAGTGGTGATTTTTGTTAATGCTTTGCTCCTTTAAAGATACTTAATAATAAAAATATGAGGGTGCTGACCTGAAACCTTCACCACCTGCTCCTAAGCGCCTAGGGAAGTACCACATAAGTCCCATCACAGGCGAATAGGGTTCTCTTGTTTTTAAACCGAAATAATTGCCTGGTCTATAACTGCCCCAATACCTTTCAGGCACAGCTAAACCACTTTTGACTACAACCTGAAACAGTTAAATACCTGGTTATACTATTATCAGTGACAGGGACAGAACAATTTAAAATGGTAATTAATAACTTTATTACCTTGTTACTATCAAAGGGAGTATTAACTCGTGTTTCAAGATATCCCTTATATCCAATGCAACAGGCCACCCCCAAACATATTAGTGTGACTATTGTTTTTAAAGAAAATTTAAAACCTTCATCTGGTGGCTTCTTAGCTTCATTCTGCGAATGTTTTTTTGACCTTTCGGAATGCACCGGTTTACGCGGTTTCGACATCTCACCTGTAAAATTTACGGTATCCCATTCGGAAAAGAGTAATTAAATATACTGTATGCTTATCGTACAGTGACGTGTTTCAAACCGGCATGTTGACATTTTGTCAGCTGATGAGTGGCACTTCTGCTAGCCTGGCAGGAGATGGCGCTGCTATAACCGTGGGAACTTTTCAAGTCCCAATCAAAACATAAATTTTCCTCTTGACCAAAATTGTTTTGTGCTTTTCAAATGATTAAATCGCAGTTGATTTCGATTCGCCAGTTACAGTTCTCTATCATGACCATTTTAATTATTATCTCTTTTAACGACATTTATTACTTACTCGTTTAATTATGAATAGATAAACAAATAAGATTTTTAAGATGGGAATTGCTTCTAGTAATACATCTTTGTGTAAGTACAATTTTAATTTCGCTTGCACTGTCACTGCTTTAATATGATTTGCTAATATTGCACTGCAACATATGCGTATGAATAAATTGTCATTCTAGTCTAATTGAATATTAGAAGACATAGGAGATTTTTTATCAGTATTTGCCTGTTAAGTTTTGATATTTTTAAATGTTATCAAATTTAGTTCTGTCAAACAAATAATTTATTATTTAAAATACACAGAACTTAGGGAACTAGCAGCTTATCATTGAAAGGTGGACTGATACTGACTGTGCTATGCTGTTTTTGTGTATTTATCTTTTATAAATATTCTTATTGTGAGAACTTATTTAACCGTTGATAACTATCATTTTGTATTATTAACTTTATTTTTGTAGTTTTCAATAAAATGTTATTGAGAATATTATTAAGAAAATATTCTTCATGCTCAGTAGTTAATCTTATTGTTATTGTTCTTTATCAGCATTATCATAAATTGGGAATAATTCCTTAGCAATGCTACAGTTGAACTAGGCTTCATTACTTAGTGGTTAATAAAGTTATTTTTCGGACTGTATTGTCTTTAGTTTACTAAGTCATTTATTAATACTTTTTTTTGTATGTTTTGAAGTACCTTTGTCAGTTTTTGTTAAAATTTTTAAATTAATAAAATATTAAATAAATTAAAATAAAATATTAAAACATGTTACAAAGTGTTTTCTGTTTTGTTGTTTATTAATTTTGTTAACCTTAGTATGTTAAATAAATGTTGATATTCTAATTGCTTCCAATAAATTTGCTTAATGTCATTTCAGAGATTTTTATAGTTATCTAGATTATAACCTTATTTTATCATATTTTTATTATTCATTATAAATTATTTGGTAAATGATGTAGATCAGGAAGAGATCTAACTCCATTAATCTAAATATCAATTCAAGTTAAAACACTAGTAGATCCAATGGGAGGTGTTGGGACAAAAAAATAAAAAAATGTCTTGAAAAATGTTACTATTACATCTGCAAAAGGAGCTTTTATAGTTATAATATGTATTACAAGACAATATGTATATTTTAAGACACAAATAAATAATTTAATATTTTAAAGTTTTAGGGAGCAACGGAGAATTGAAAGGGATATTGAACACAGATGCCCCTCCCCTTAGAAAATTCCTGGATCTGCTCCTGAATATAAAATTATTAAAACCGACTCAGTAACATGAAATGCAAATATATTATATTTTATTGGTGAAGGCTTAATTGATTCTGTAAAGATTTTCCCATTATTTTAGAAATTTATATGGTACTGTTGATTGCCTATTGGGAAATACAAAATTGGTTGTTATGCCTAATAAATAGTAATGATATAGTCTTGAAATAATTAAAATATATTTGATTATGGCATGACAACAACAAACACTTCTGTATGTATTAAAAGTATTCCAGGTTCCCAAAATGATGGTTGGCCACAACATTAGATAATAGGTTTTTACTGTACATGCCGAAACTATCTGAGTGTAGATGAATGATCGATTTTAAGTTAAGGTAAGGCCCAGGTCAAACTGAAAAGGACTCCTAACCCCGGGTAGGTTAGCTAAATTGGCGTATTACTAATAAAAGTGGTGAACAAAATTGTAGCCAAGCTAGATTAATTAGATATGTATGTGTAGCAAAATAGAACAATATATTTTCTCTTTTAGAATAGAACAATATATTTTCTCCACGGCCACTATTACTACAAAAGACTTAGTTGATTTCTTCTGGTTTAGATCGTGTTGATAAATTTTTTGCCAGCCATGCTGCTGACTTCTTCAGGGCTGTGATGAGATCTCATCTCAGCCCTGAAGAAGTCAGCAGCATGGATGGCAAAACGTTGGCGAAAAAATATATTTTCTAATATTTCTAGGTTCTATCATAATATTGAATATATATTTTTAGTTTTTATCACTCATCAGTTAACAGTTTGTTGAAAAGTTAAATTGTGTATTGATGTGTGAATTGTGTATTGATAGGTAAAAAGAACATATGCTTAGCAGTAGATGTTTTACTCATTTGCTTATTCCATGGACACTTTTAATTTAAAAAAAAAAAAAATTAAAATCAATGTCGCACAATTAGACATTATGAAATTTGGATGAAAAAAAAATAAAACAAGTTTAACGTCTCTTTACAAAAGACTTTGTTGGTTTCCTCTAGTTTAGACCGTGTTGTTAGATTTTTCGCCAGCCATGCTGCTGACTTCTTCAGGGCTGAAACGTGAATGTGGATGATCTGTACGCTCTCGGCCTTATATAGTTGTTTAAAGTCATTTTTAACTAATTTGTTCTATTGTTCATTAATATTTAAGTATATTTTTTATACTATTTCGTGGAGTAGTTATTATTTCTCTTCAAATTTCGGATTATTGTAACAGTATATTTTACATTCTTATATCCTAGATAAGTATTATTTTCTAAGTTTTCAGTTGAAAATTTATTCTTTTTCAATATATATTTCTGTGTATTTTGAATAATGAATATTTTTGGTATCAATATGTTGTTATAGCTATTTAGTTTAAGCTGAATAAACAACTAACTTATATTTCACATTTGGGTTATACACTCATGATTTATATGTGTTATGTACAAAATCATTACATTTTATGCTATAATCAATTTACTGAGATATGAATGGATGATTGTAGTAACCAAAACTGAGCACCAAAAAACTTTATCTTTCTTATTGTATATGATTTTGAAACCATTCATTGAAGAACTACAGAACATCGGAGCTTAGGTTCTCTCTAATTACAATTGTTGTTTTCATTGTTTAACCCAATACCACGTTCAGATCTCCTATAACTGTAAATGCAGGAGCCCTTATTTTTTACTGTTGCCTTCCAGCATCTGCATCATACACTTTCACCAATTCACCTTATATTATTCATAATTATTACATGCATTTTAAACCAATATTAGTTAAATGCCTACATACTTAATGATCAATTCCAAAAGTTATTATTTTTCTATTTTAAAACAAGATGCTACTAAACATTGGCAGATTATCTGCTCAATAGGTCCAAATCTTAAAATTATCTATAATCAGCTAACCATCAAAAGTGAATATACAATCCCTTTAAACAGGAGGATCATTTGTTTTGAAGATAAAAATAAATTTTACTTTATAAATTTTAAAATAAATTAGTTAAATGCCTAATTACTTACTTAAGTATTTAGTTAAGATTACGACCTTATGCTTTTGTTGTTAATAATAAATTCTCTTCTGAAAAAAAAAATGATCTTTCTTTTATTTATTTTTATCAGTTTAACTTAGTAAAAAAAATTGTGTTCATGGTTGATGGGGTCATTTTCCGTCTATAAAACGAAAATCGGGCAAGGGATGACGGATTAGATCGCTATCTTACGTAACTTGCCATTTATCAATCTTTAAGAAACCGAAACTATTATTTCTTCTCAACACATTGTCACACTAAATAAAAGAAAAAAGTTATTTTCCAAAATATTAAGATGCTTGAGACGAGGGATGCGAGCATGCGAAGCTTCTATCTGCGTTCTCCCTCACATTTCATGTTGAGAACCCCAAGAAAACTGCACCGAAAAAAGCAAAACATAGAAAAAACAATAATTATTTAGATAATTATGTTGGGATTTAACAAAAAAAAAAAAAAGTTAGTAATAAATTTTTGAGAATCATCAAATCGACATATCTTATCCTTGCCACCTCTGTTCTTCTTCTTTGGCGCTACAACCCTGGGTGGGTTTTGGCCTCCTCAATGAGCCGCCGCCATTCGGCTCTATCTCGTGCGACCGCCTTCCAGTTCCTGATCCCAAGTAGGCTTCGAGCATCAGTTGCCACACCATCGGCCCACCTAAGCCTGGGCCTTCCAGCTCTTCGGGTTCGATGCAATGTCTCCTCAAGTACCCTCCTCGGGATTTCTTGTTCATTCATTCTGGTCAAATGGCCTGCCCAACCAAGCCTTCCTAACTTCACAAACTCAACCACATCCGGTTCACCATAAATGGCATATAGCTCCTTGTTCTTCCTTATTCTCCATTCAGCCGTATCCCTGACTGGTCCAATAATACGACGTAGAACTTTCCTTTCAAAGATCATCAGATCCCTTTCGTCGTGCTTGGAAATGGTCCAGGTCTGCGAGGCATAAGTTAGTACAGGCCGGACAAGAGTCTTATAAATAAGTCTTGCCACCTCTGTTAGCTACCACAATCGAGAATTTTCGCACAGGAAATTGTTGGGCGTCTTATCGAAACGAAGCTATTCACGAAGATTCAGCTTGATAGTAATCGAGTGCAATCCTGATCATAGATCCTGGACTATATGATAATTAATACTATAAAAAAAGAGAGAGAGAGGGAATTAATGACAGCGCATTACAATCTGTAAACAAGAGGATTCCATTTTGAATTTTAGAAATAATAAAAACGGACATTTCGTATGAAACAACCATATAGAATATACATAAAATCGTCAGAAATATATATAAAATCAATGTTTCAATGTATGGATGATCTCTCTCCTGGATGGATGACTCCTTTTCCATTTCATATCTACAACATCGATAATTTTCTTATTCGCTGGACTTTTTTAGTTCAGTCAGTTAAGTTCCTATTTTCTCTGACAAACTGTATTTCGATTACCCATCTTAGAGACTTATCCTCTTGCAGAGATTTATTAAAAGAGCTTGCAAAACCTATGATCAGGTCTGGACATGCACGGAGATGATCCCAGGTGCAGCATTTGCAGAATGTGCTCGTAGACAGTACAGCTGCGGGTGGGTGCTCGAATCAGCTGCCCTAGTAAAGTCACTAGTCTCAACCCTTTCCTTCATTTCTGCAAAACAGCCCGACAGTTGTGTCTACGTGAACACCTTTCGCTTCGAGCAGACTGTGCGGGGCCAGATGTTGAATCTTTGCACCTTTTCTCGAAATCGTGCCGTATTGTGGATAATGTATTACAGTCAAAGAAAATTAACGGATTATTTTTATTCGCGGATTAAATACTTAAAACAGCCTAATTAAATAAAAATGTTTTCTGAACAATTGTTCAACCATCTTAATGAGTTGCAATTTTTTTTTTTATTATTATTTTAGAGAAAACTTTTCAAAAGCCTTTCGTTCCATTGAAATTAGTAATATAGACAAGATTGCCTAGTCTGTATTGCCATCGTTAACGAGGCGTTCCTAAAAAATTGTTAGATTATCTTCCTCTTTCTTTTTAGGCTGACTTCTAATATGATTCATATTATAATATACTATTCATTCATTGTTGGTATATTCAGGCAGTTCTATGTTGATTTGCCCGTGGATTCGCCAATGGCAGGCAGAGTACCGTTCGACGCAGAACGGTGTAGAACACATTATTTTATATATTAGTGAGCAAGGAAGGACGATATTTCTGTAAAGCCGATAAGATACTAATCGTGTCGCAATAATTATTACCTTAATAAAAATAGGCGATTACATCTCTATATTGTGATCGCCATTTGCAATGAGCTCTATTTGAGGCGTTTAGTTTCAAAACCAGTTCGATTCATTTCATTAAATTTTTCAGGAGAGCCAAAAAACGTTTTAAAAATTCATAACCATCTTTTGGAACATTTTATACAAGTTTTTTCTTCAGACATGTCACAAGTAGGTTGTTATTAGATCAGTAGAACTATTTTAGTCGATTCGCGGGAGCATAATGCATTAAAATTTTTAATTAATTAATAACCAAATTGAATGCTTAGTCAACGAATGACATAAATTTGCAGTATTTTTTATGACATTATTTTGTAAGATGAAAAATAATTATTGGGGATTCTCCAATATGCAATATTTAAAACTATTAATTAATTTAATGATTGTAGATTGAAATAACATACTTTTTTTTTAAACTGCGAATTTAAACCAGTTTCCCAAAGTAAGGTGACTGTGAAAATAATAACACACACATGCTTTAGTGAAAAAATCATCTTTTTAAAAATTATTATTAAAGTAATTATTAATTATTATAAAAAAAAAATATTATAAGACAAGCATAAAAAAGTAGTATGTATTTAATATTAAAATAAAAATCAATTGAATTGCTATTTTATAAAATTATATAACAGCAAGAAAAATAAAATTATTTTCAGTTAAAATGTCTTCATTTTTAGAATCTTCAACAGTGGGTTGTAGTCCGTTTTTGATTAACGCTCGCAGCGGCAAATTGAGTAAGCTTGGATCGAACTGATTTTGTTGCACACCACCTACTTTGTGGCCAATTTTGTATGGGATGGAACCGCTTTAGATTCATACAGTTAAAAACACTTTTAGAGTACCTTTTAAACTTTCGAAACACGTTAAAAACTTTTTTTTGATAAAAATGGGATCGAACTGGTTTTGATACTAAACGCCTCATTTAATCTGTTAGTTTTAAAATATTCTTAACTGAGTTTTGAGGATTGCAATAAATGCAGCATCTGTAGGTTTTTAATGCGAATCTGTTTATTTATTTTACTTTCTAGTGAACACGTTTCCGAATTCGTTCTAGTATCAATAACATCTGCAATATAAAAGTATTCATTTTCTCCGGATTGTGAAGGTATTTCGCATTTTCCTAATAATTTTGTGCTCCTACGGTATTTCTTTTGTTTATGCATTTTATTGCATTTAATATAATTCTGTCTATTTCCTTACATTACTTAATCAAAAGTTCATCAGTCATACTATGCAATGCTGCTTAGCTGTTAAAATAGGTTTAAAACTGAAGTGACCTCAGAATTAGCGAATAATTATTAATTTTTTATCAATTGAGGTTTCTAAAAACATGAACTAATATCGATTTATAGCCAAGGCACAAGAATCTCTTATTTTCCTATTCGTTGAAGTGGTCTCTGAAGGGAGCGGAGAATATAAATTTGCAGAGCGTTAGTTTGCTGTGCTGAAGATCTCCGATTCAAATCTGACTGTGGCAGATAATTTTTTTAATGTGTTTATAGAATTGACCCTGTGGTATTTGTAGACCCTCCTGGAGCTCTCCTGGCCTCTATAAAGTGGGTACCCGTAATTGGGGGAAACCTACTGGTTGAGCGTGATCTAGGTAAATCCTGCTGTTGTCTTAGAAAAGGTACGGTCTCTACCATGTACTGAACCCAAGATACTATGGGTTCTAGTGGTACAGTTTTTTAAAAGTCAATTAGTGGTTTTGATTACTCATTAGCTGAACGTCATTATTGCTTTGCTGTTCAAAATTGCAGTTTGCTAAGGGAACAAGACTACCTATACGACCTAGTTTTGTTGTTACTACAGTTTACTATCAGACCAAAAGGAAGGAAAGGACACAAAGAGACAGTAGACGTTAGTAGTTGCCTTGCTCGCGCTATTCTTCTCAGATATTATTACACAAGACTGGAAAGGCTAGGGATTGATAAGGAAACTTGGCCCGTGGGAAGTGGGACTCTGCGCTGGTAGGAGGCCTTGTTGTCCCTTGTTGGCAGATGATTTAGCAATTTGCTTTCTTTTGCATATTTATGAGCCACCATTGCTTCTTATTGCTTCTTAGAGTCATCTCTTGCTTTCCCGTTCGTACTTTGTTCATTAGCTTGTTTACTTCGTTTAATGGATTAATTTATTTATGCGGTAAAAATCGTCACACGAATCGCTTTGTTAGGAAGCATTAAACTATGATTCTATTTTGAAGTAAGTATGCTTACATGAAAAAAAGTAGTTTTCGGTTTCTCAATTTTCGATTTAAACGAAAACTGTTTGACGATTTGCACTTTTTGGAGGGCTCCAAATTCAGGAAAATGATTTTAAAAAAATATTTCCTTTGTATGCTCAGTTAAATGTCACTTTATGGTGCTATGGTCCGATTGACAATACAACAGTGGGAGCTCTAAATTTTGCCAACCCATGTTTAATTAAAAAAAAAAAAAGCCTGTACCGCTATAACCCGTGAAGGGTCTGGGGTTCAGTACAAGGTAGAAACTTTACTGTTTCATGGACAACGGTTCTGCAAGGAGGTGACTTGTCCTAGGTCACGCTCAACCGCCAGATTTACCCCTCCTTATTTTGGGTACCCAATTTTTATAACATTTTATAGAGGCTGGGTGAGCCCCAGGAGGGTCCTAGATCCTTTATGATCCATCTGCGGCTGCAAACAGAGTAAATAAAAGTACTGCCTTGCAGCGGGATTTGAACCAGGATTTCCGACATGGCAACTCAGTGCTCTACCACTGAGCCACTCCGCTCTCCTCATGTTTAATTAGGATAGGTATTTTAACGAGTTCATGACATCGTACAGGTTCGGGGATATTCGAGGATTTTTTACTCCTTTTGAAAAAATCCTAGAGCCACCTGCCGGGATGCGATCCCGCGATATAAATTTTTTCTTTTGTTAAAACCTTTTAAGTAAATAATAATCGTGGAATTGCGACCATTTTTATGACATATCCTCCCTGTCAAATATTTTTTTATTTAGATCATAAAAAAAACATTTTTGCCTTACATTACAAATAACACCTAATTATTATTTCGTTAAAAGATAAATCTGTGGCACCTGTGCATAGTGGGCTAAGTCGAATTTTGTGAATTTCAAGCTATCTACTTAGAATCGTAATTTTTTCTCTTTCCTTGTGTCTAACACGCTAAGTGTTCTGTCCATTGCAATGAAGGATATTCCTTTGTGAATCGTGGGCTGATACTCCAACCTTGAACTTAAAATAAGTTCAGAAAAATTACGATTCTAAGTAGATAGCTTGAAATTCACAAAATTCAACTCAGCCCACCATGCACAGGTGCCACAGAAATAACACTAATTATTATTAGTGGCATACTGGTGGGTTGAGTTATTCATGGATACGTTTTCGTAATGCTTAGTATTACTAATAAGTTTGTTTATTTCTATTGTTTATTCATTTAACGTCACTTTATGCTGCTATGACTAATCGGACTTTAATTACGATTTTAACTTATGCCACATAGGCTCAGGACTCTCATTTCATGTTTTTTCCGAAGTTTATGATCAAGGACTGTTTTCACCCTTAAAAAAAAAACTAAGGTCACCTGATATTTTGTCTCCTTGTTTTAGATCCTGGAGAAGATCTGCAATGTGGCTCCAAATTTTGGCAACAGATAAATAATTATATACTTTTTGATCTGATTTATGACCCACACCATCTACGCTTTATGTTTGAATACTCCTTGTTATGAATTGTTCTTAAAGGAATTGGTGACTTTCTTAGGTGTGGAAATTCTGATTCGTGCGATGCTCTGTGGTCAACTAAACTTTGAAAAAAGATCGTTATCCGATATCAGTTAAGAGATAAATCAGGAGATTGAGGCACACAGCCCTCAATAAAACCTTAAGGTCGAGAACGTGCATCCCCTTCATGGTGTTTCATGACCTGTCACTGAGTAGCTTGTTAATTTTAGTTTCATCGTTATTTACTATTCCTATTTAGTTATTTTAACTAACCAGGTATTTCAAGACAGCTTTAATGCCGTTTACAAAAAGTGTATTTGGATGAAGTTTATAAATATTAATTCTTACTTTGTTGCGAATAAAATCATCCATAACCACCTTGATGTTCCATTTGTTGCTGATCTGGCCTGAATTTGATATCAAGCCTTTTATAACGAACTCTACTATTATTCAAATCCACTATTTTCAAATCTTGCTTCCTCAGCAATTCCCTAGTATCCTCCGAGGCTTCAGAAAAGAATATGACCTCGTGACCATTTAAGTTGAATTCGTTATTTGAGTACTAGGTATTTTCTGTAATCTACTTTTTGTCATGGTTGTATTTTTGTAAGACAGTTGTAAATTTCATTAAGTAAAATAAGAGTTAAAAAAATAAAGAAAAAGGCAAATTAGTAGAGAACCAAACCAACAAGTAAAAAATAAATTTGAATAAGTTTAAAATAAGAATTGAGTGATAAACAAAATAATTCATTCTATCGTAAAAACATGGGGTGCTTTTTTTGCTTAAAATATAAAATATTTACAACAATTAACTTCAAGCACTGTTCGCTTGTTAACGATAAAATAAATGTTTTGCTTATTACCTTGTACTTATTTTAAAATTTATTCTCTACTTTATAATTTTGTTTACAACTTAAGTGTGTTTTTTAGCTTTTCAATCTATTATTTAACTATTTTCTATTTTTTTTTCGGCAAAAAAGTGTGTTTTTTGTCTAACTATTCATTTCCTACTTTTTAGTTCGGCTTGCTCCAAAAACGTGTTTTTAGTTATTTAATTTTTTTTTTTTGTTGTTGGAAAATATACGAAACTCTTCAGTTTATTCTGCCAGTAATTATATCGTCGCTGTCAAAACAATACCGCCTATCTACAACTTTTGGTGAAAATGAGTTAGTAACGGTAACGCATTCTACAGGTCAAATTAAACACTATTAAAAAAAGTTTTCAAGGTTGAACGCAAGGCAGTGCTGTTATTAGCAATTGAAAGATAATCGATATACATTAGATAATAGAACATATAGCTCGTTTTTTTTTTTTTCTCTCCTGTAAAATCACCTATTAAATCACATATGCCTTATTACTGGGGACAAAGCACTACCGTGTCTTCGTTTATGAAAAATCCGCTAATCCTGAAGATAATGGGACAAGCTTATTATATTGTTGTATTGTCATCAATCCTTGAGAACTGTGCAAAGTTTCAATTTTGTTAGATTTTGGAAGGGGCCGAAAATCGAGTTGAAAGATTCCGTTGCATGCATACGTGCACACAGACAAAGAAAATAAAAGCGTGTTAAATTATATTAGTATTTGTTAACTCTTATTAGCTTGTAATATCTGAGTTAAATATTATTATTATATAACATTCTTATGAGTGCTGTTTCAATTAATCGGAACCTTTTTAAACAGTCCATAATGTGGCAAGATCGAATTCCAGTAGGAGCTAGTTGATAGCAAGCGGGTCACGGACTGCCCCAGGCAATTGCGTTTTAGTGTCCGCATTGTTAAAATTTATATCTTATTTATCTCTTTAATGAGACTTTCTATTCTATTTTTATATTTTTCAATACATATGCCCTCTATCTTATTTCATCTATCCGTCCCTGTCTGTTTCTTAGTTTATCAGACCAGTCTCTGTAGAAGTTACCTACAGTATAAATAAACAAAATACAATAACACAAAGTAATATGTAATATATGATTAACATAAGGTAAATGTAAGTTGATATATAAGTTTACTAAGTATCTTATATTCTTTACTATCATTGTCTCTATTTAATAGATCCAATATCTTTAATCTTGTGGGAGATTATGTAGCTACTAAAATTAATAGTTGTGCCTACATCATTTTATTTGCATGTGTAGTTAAAAGATAAAATTTCCAACCCTCTAATAGGAACAAACTTTTTTTTTTTTAAAACACTTTATTGAAACATTGCGATTTGCCACTTGTTTGCAATAAGATGCTATGCATCTTACAATCATTCCATAACAAAACAATGATATAAACAAAATAAAATAAATAAATGTATACATGCGGAAGAATATATACATGCGGTAATAAAAAGAATCTAATGCAAAAATGATAATAAAATAAAGTAAAAAAAAAAATATAATAATAATAAATCAAAAAATATAATGTACACATTCATACCCTAGGGATAAACTTAAAGCAAGTTTTCCTTACTTTAGAAAAGTCGGTCGGACAGACGACCCGGGTTCGTATTAAAAAACAATTAACAAAAATTATTGAAAATAAAAACATATGTTTTGAGTTAATCCCCATTTGACCAACTACATGCAGTGCATAATAATCAGTATAATAAACGAAAGTTTCAGTAAATTGAAGTTCCAAAACTAAAACTAAAAATTCATTACTATAATACTGCTGATTAATTTAACATTAAATTCTGAAATTAATATAAATCTTTGCTCACAAAATTCGATTGGGATTCCACAAAAAAATATGAAAAGGTGGTAAATAAACAAATATCTCTATTAAAATCCTAAGAAAATATCTATATTAGTATCCTCAACTTCCAAATGACTGTTCCAAATTATTGTAGCTAAGATCATTTCATTGGAATCTGGGCAGTTGTCCGAATTAGGAGCGCAGGGACAGGTGGACAACAGGTGAATAAGTTCCAGCTCCAGGATTATTTAAAATAAAACCTTGAAGCTAGAATATATAGTATAATTAGACTCTTTTAATGAAATAGGAAGTAATTAACTATCTTATACATCTAAAAACAGTTAGTTCCTGTTTTAATTTTTTTTAATAAATTAAATAATATATTTCATACAATACTTTTTCTTTTTTTTCCAAAACCTCTGTAAATCAATATGTTTGAAGTTCTTTTTCTTCTTGTGTCGCCTTGTTCTGCAATTTATTACATTTTAAGGCATTCCGCGAGTTTTGTTATATTTGATTGTTAATTAATAATATCTACAATGGCCTTGGGACACATCAATTTTTTTAATTTTTTTCATAAAATACAATAAATTTCATTAAAGATGTATATTTCATTATCAATCAAAACGATACGAGATCACGAGAAGTTAAAGAATTTAAAATTTTAAAGTATACAAATTTAAGCACGAAAAACCTAACAATGGATGAATTTAAATATATATTACATACTTATATTCAATAGCCATACTACCAAGACTACACAATAGATTCAGTAAATAATTTTCCGAAATAGATATTGACCTCTTTCGATAATTGGATGTTCATTTTAATCAAGAAAAAACCTTTCTTCATTCAGTATTCAATATCTTGACAACTATAAACCCCGCCAAAAAAAAATATGGCTTCTTGCATGTTTTTTATTATCTTGAAAAGGCGCTAAAAATGCACTTTTATCGATGATTGTTTGATACCCAGCTTATAGCAGGAGTGAATTAAAATAAAGATGATTAAAAAGACAAGACGATATAAAAAAAACGATCACCTGCATTAGACAATAGATCTTCACTAGACTTACAAAACAAAAGACTAACCTACAGTACTATAGTAAGATCTACAAAGATGACCTACAAAGTAAAAGTCGAAACGTCTACATAAGTATTCACTTATTTGGTGTTTCATTTGACTGCACCCCTAACTATCTCTATCCCTACTCTATTAAGGATAGACAGTAAGATCTATTTGGACAAATGGGGCAAAACTTAAAGATTCTGCAAAATACAAGATGCAAACATCATTCACTCACTTGTGCAAAAATCATACATTCACTACAAATGCACACATTTCAGTCGTCAACACATCACCTAAAAGAAGATTAAAAAAAGACAATCTCCATGAGACCTTCTAAGGGCCATTAATAAAAAATTCATACTTCAGCAAATTTAGGTATAAAAGGACAGCAAATAAAATAAAATGTGTCATCACAAATTTTTAAATATCGATTAATAATGAATGACTTTTCTAAAGTAAGGAAAACTTCCTTTAAGTTTATCCCTACGAGATACCTATTCATTTCTTTCTACATATTCTTGTACTATTATGTTTCATACATTTTACTTATGTAATTTCTAGAAGTCCATTATCATACATTTTATATCTTTAATTTACTAGTTTTTTTTTAAATCCTTCATGTTCCAACCTTTTTTTATATGTTAATCTTCTCATTTTGTATCTTCGGTTTACCTCCTCATTTTTATTTCCCTTTATATTATGTTTACTTTTCTATCATTTCTGTACATTTATTTTCTGTATATTAATTTCTTTTCATTATCTTTAATTTTATTAAATCTGTCAATATCTTAATTTTTCTTATATTCTGTCACTATTTTAATATTCGTTATCTTTAATTTTCACATCTGTCACTATTTTAATTTTCTACATTACATGTCACTATATTCTTGTTACTGTAACGTTTTTATATACTTTTTGTTCCGTTTTTTTCTCTCTCATAGCCCTGAAGATGACCTACACTGTAGGTCGAAACGTCGGCACTAACAAAATATAAGTCAAGTACTTATTTGGTGTTTTTTTGACTGCACCCCCCAACTATCTCCGTTCTCCATTTTATCATCCAATCAACTATTTTCTTCTCATACCTAAATAACGGTTCATCATTGATTCCTTTATCCATTCTCTTTATTTCTTATCCAGGATTCTTTCATTCTTTTTGATTGGTTGCTTAGGATATTGAACGAACTTTATTCCTTCGATAGTTATCTTATTGTACCCCTTATCCATTACGTATAATTATGATCTAACCTATATAATGTATACATTTTTCTCAACACCTGTAGATCTGCTCTAATATAGAACACTACAGACTCCTAGATTGATTTCGGCCATTTCCTACCATTGATGGACTCATTTTACAGTTAATACGTTTTAATAGCTGGTTGTTGCTAATTTACAATTCGGTGGCTGCCACGACAAGACGTTCCCTCCACCACTAAGTGCCCCGCCCTTGGAATGGTCCACCTTTAAAGACGCCTGATATCCTTTAAACCACTTTTTTCTGGCACAGCACCTGTTCCGGCCGGCTGCTCATCCACTGGACAGCTGCCACGCGCCACCTTCCAATATTATCATCAGCCTCAATCTTTTTTTATAGAACGAGCCTTCCTCGACAAGTGCTGGGCTATTGGCTGTTGTGCCGACGTATTTTTGGATGGTTTAATTTAAATCAAAACCGAATAAATCATATCAAAAATTAAGTGATTAAAGTTTAATTTTCTTTGTTAGCGACTAAAAATATAAAATATCACATGCATGAAAATCAAGAATGCTTTTATTAGGAGAACAAAAAACCTATTTCCAGTAAAAAAAATTTGTATTCTTTATTTTCGAGAAACGTTTCGGCCATGACAATATAGAAAATGTAGTCAACGATAGAAAAGAAGCAGGAGATATTAGTAAGTTGTATTCATCCGTTATTCTAAAAATGAAAAAGAAATAATATATAGGTTTTATCTGCTCAAAACATAACTGTCACAATAACCTTCTCAGTAATTACCTTCTAAACTTCACCTGAACCAGCCATAGTAATTTAATTTATTAAAACAATTGAAATATAACATAATGTCAGAATAATTATCAATATGATTGTTTGTTTTTATTTATTATTTATTTATTCATTTATTTAAATTGAGAGTTGTTTAGATATAATATTAATATTAATTTATTTAAATAATTTCGAAAATAATATGAAAGATCATAATAGACTAAGATCAAAGGTTGACTTATTATTAAATGACTATAGAGGATATGGTTCCCTCTGAATTTGAAAAAAAGTTTAAATGGAATTAAACAACTTATGTGAGGTATCTATGCTTTATTTTGGTTATTTGTTGGACAATAAAAATATTTTATATACAGTTTTATTTATTGAACTATTTATATTGTTATAATTATAGAATTTATGCATGTTTTTACAGATGAATGACGTATGGTCAAATTGTTAACCATATAATAAGTATAAAAAAAATGAAACAATTAAAGTAGAAGATTGAGAATGGCCTTGGCCGAAACGTTTCTCGAAAATAAAGAATACAATTTTTTTTTACTGGAAATAGGTTTTTTGTTCTCCTAATTAAAGAATATATTATATGATTGAGTCCAGTTAAAATTTATAAAAAAATGAATGCTTTTATGTATATGATGAAATCAAGAATACTCCACGCACTGAAGTACACAACTGAAAATATACGTCAATAGCAGTGGTACATGTAGGTACACCTGGGGATGTGAGTACATGTAAGGGAGGGCGCAAGACCAGCTAAAAATTAAAAATTCTGACTTAATTTTACTTATTTCTCTCTTACCAGTACATTTTTTTTTTCAATATAAAACTCGTTTTGTTTTTTTCATATTTCTCATACTATTTATTGTGCAAGTAGTAGTAACAAAGTAGGAATTTTATTTGTATAGGGGGCATGGCAGGTTTTCATTTGTACACGGGGGTTGTGGTGCAAAAAATGTTGGGAACCACTGGTCTATAGGAATGATATGTCCTGGCCGGAGTTCTCAAAATCGTACCAATGTTTCTTGGGCAAGAAATCACTTGATATTTTTAGGATTTAAAAAAAAATTGATTTATTGATATTTGCAACTGTATTTCAATAATACAACAAGTAAATAGGATAACTGATACATAGTGACATGCTAATGACAAGTAGAGAAACTACCCATTGGTAGTACTCGAATTACAAGTTCAACTAAGGTTATGTGGTCATCTTCTTTTCAGACGCCTCGGAGGGTTATCGGGAATCGAAGAGAAAGCTAGGTTTAAAACTAGAGGGTTTGAGTGGTAATGAAGTTTGTTATGAAAGGATAGATACCGGGTTCGGGCCAAATCAGCAACAAAAGGGACATTAAGGTCGTTATGGATGACTTAGTTCTTAAGAAAATAAGGAGCATTGAGGATTTTACGAAGGATTTTGGATTGTAGGGATTGGATACGAGAGGAATTCGATGGCTTAGTGGAGCCCCATAGCTCTACTCCGTAAGTCCAAATAGGTCGTATGATGGTCATGTAGATGAGTCTTTTGTAGTTAATTGGGAGCTTAGAGCGCTTGTCTAGTAAGTATTGAAGTAGCCTTAAACGTCGAGCGGTTTCTTGTCTTTTCAGTCCTGTATGAGGATTCCAGGTTAATCGTTTGTCGAGGTGCAACCCTAAGTATCGGTTCTGTTCTACAGGCACCAGTGGGATATTATTAAAGGACACTGAAGGGCAGGAAGTCATTGGTTTACGACGTAATGTAAAAGTGATTTGATGCGATTTTTGAGAATTTATTTTAATTCTCCAGTTTCGACACCGTTCTTCAAGATCAGTGATATGGGATTGGAGGCTTATTCCTAAAATAAAAATTCAATTTTGAATAACGTTAAAGGATACTGAAGGGCAAGAAGTCATTGGTTTACGACGTAATGTAAAAGTGATTTGATGCGATTTTTGAGAATTTATTTTAATTCTCCAGTTTTGACACCATTCTTCAAGATCAGTGATGTGGGATTGGAGGCTTTGGGATACAATAATTGGATTGGTGTTGACTGATAATACATATGTATCATCAGCATACGTGGTAAGGATAGTATTAGGATGAGTTAGGATGTCAGCTGTATAAAGGATTGGGCCA
Organism: Arma custos; assembly: GCA_037127475.1. Lineage (NCBI taxonomy): Eukaryota > Metazoa > Arthropoda > Insecta > Hemiptera > Pentatomidae > Arma > Arma custos. The sequence goes on along the minus strand of CM073759.1, from coordinate 27,652,324 downwards.
GGGATACTACCTTGAGGATATTTTTAGGATAAAAACCTTTTTTGTTAATACCTTAATGTTTGATTATTGGATACCTGAAAAATATTAATCAACAAAGATGAGTTTTACATGACATCTTCATTTTACGTTTAAACAAGAAGAAATTAGAATATCACAGAGGGGAAAGGCTTCTTTTGTAAATTTTAAGAAATAAAGACAATTATAACTTTTTTTTAACTAATTAATTTTACTTATAGAACTTTTCGTTTTTTTTTCTACTCATTTCTGCAATGTCTTGTTGGACAGAAATCGTTCTTACCTCTATAATTTATAAAAACGAAAGTTATGGTTACGAACTTAGTCGCCCTTCGTTCAGAATACATTGGATTACGATTACACCGCGTGCACAGTTCAGGTAATCGGTGAAAAATTGTAAATCTATAGTTTTGTGTCAATGTACCAATTAGCATCTATGACTAAATGATATTTTAAAGTAGAAAACTAGATTAAATAATTATACGAAACAGTAACGTTTGGTTCATTATCGTTTTTATTTTAAAATTGTTACATTTTTTTCTATGGTGCGCAGTTTCCTTACTTCACCGTGATAGTGTTAAATATTTTTAATATATTGCTTCGCTGTGGCCTTCTATTGGTATGATACATGTATTATTATTTCTTTTTTTTTTTTTGTAGTGCTGATGGTAGTTGGTGATTTTGTTGTATTTATTTATTCAAAACTCATATGTCTAAACTTATTTTTAAATATCATCTTTTATGCTTTTATATAGAACAGTTGAAAAGTTAGATGGCAATATTACATACTGATTCAATTAATAAATTAACTGTATGTTCTCTCTCCCGACTTGGAACTCCCCCATAGTTTTCCTATCCTCAAGATAGGCTTCTGGACATAATTTTTCACTTTGGATGAAGGTCTTTTATCGCCGATAAGCAGGGGAAAGGAGATATACTGAGTATGAGGTCATTAACATCGACTCGGCTACCCCTTCTTTTCTGCTGGAATTTTTCCCAGGCTATAAGCAGGAAGGCGAAACAGGCTGCGACATGATCTGCTCGCTACCTCAGGAACTGAGTTTCATTCTGATGACGAATCTCCTTTTCTCTCGAACAGTCTGGGATTCGAAATCCGTCTCTTTGGATGACTAACTGTGCGAGATATTTCATCATATGCTAAATAAAAAATATTGGAATGTACTGCCGGAATGAGTTTGTTAATCATCTATCATTGGACCGGTCTTATATAAATAATTGTTTTGTTTTTTTAGATTAATTTATTGATATTTACACCTGTAAATTTGTTAATATGAACAAATGGCATAAAAAAAAAACACTTGTGGAGAAACTACCCATAGGTAGCAATCCAATTAAGTTCTGTAGTAGAAGGTCTCGAGGCCATCTTCTTTTCAGACGCCTCGGAGGGTTATCAGGAATAGTATGGGAAGCAAATTGAGACTAGCGGATTCAAGTGTGTATGGAGCTTGTTATGGAAGGATAGGTATCTAGTTTGGGCCAAATCAGCAACATATGGTATATTAAGATCAAGATCGATGAGTTTGTTTGTGACATATTAACGAGCATTGAGGATTTTACGAAGGATTTTGGATTGTAAGGATTGTATGCGAGATAAATTGGATGATTTAGTAGAGCCCCAAAGCTCAACTCCGTATGTCCAAATAGGTCTGATAACTATCATGTAAATGAGTCTTTTGTAATTAATTGGGAGGTTAGAGCGTTTGTCCAGTAAATGTTGAAGTAGGCGATAGCGTCGAGCAGTTCCTTGTCTTTTCACTCTTGTATGAGGATTCCAAGTGAGACGTTTGTCCAGATGGAGTCCTAGGATAAAAATAAAGAAATGAATATTATGTATTGGATATATTCAGAAATTTAAATCATTACCGTTATTTATCAAAACAAAAATAAAACCCTAAATCTGTGCCTTAGGTTATAATTTGTCCAACAAAAACTTTCTAAGTTACTTCGGAGGGTGAAACAGTGCTAGAATCTGGAATGCATAAGAAAATCTTCTTGAATCGGTTGATTTAAAAGCTTACATGATATATTTAGAGGTGTAATAAGTTCTGAAATTTTATTCCAATATTTTGATATTTAAATTTAGGTTTCCACGGCCACTATTAATACAAAAGACTTGGTTGATTTCTTCTTGTTTAGATCGTGTTGATAAATTTTTCGCCAACGTTTCGCCAGCCACACTGCTCACTTCTTCAGGGCTGAAATGAGAATGGCATTCTGAAGCCCTGCAGAAGTCAGCAGCATGGCTGGCGAAACGATGGCGAAAAATTTATCAACACGACCTACACCAGAAGAAATCAACAAAGTCTTTTGTGATTTTGATATTTATTTTTACACTGCCATCAATTGGTGCATTTACTCCAAATTTGATTTAAATTTACTAAAACTTATACATAGCCTAACTTACTTACGTAAATAATTAAGTTGAAAATAGTTGACTGTATAATTCTAATAATGGGTTAAATTTATTAGGGGGTGCAATCAAAGATAACACAAATTAAGAAATACTTTTCGGCTTACAGTTAAAAGTTTGACGCGTCACCTCGGACTCGGCACCCGCTACTGCCCTGAAGATTGTGTGAAGATTGTTTATCTTAGGCCGCAACGTTTTTGTGTAGCCATTGACTGCACCCCCTGGCCAATTTAATCCATTACTTACATAAATGTATGCTTTCAAAATACAAATCTTTCAACTTTTAATGTTTAAGGGATTAATCACTGAATTGCGCTCTGATATTTTCATTAAAGTCTGCAAACAGGTTATTTTCTTTTTCCACGGTTATTTTACCCAGAAACAGCTAATATAAAATCAGTTGTTTCAAATACTACAACTACAAATATTCCTTTGTTGTTCTCCAAGATCAACGAGAAGGTGGGGAAAGGATTTATCAAGTTCTTGTGATTGAATATAACTTACAATGTGATAATATATTCTTGTTAGAGAAGAAAATAGTTGACTGGACGATATATTGGAGAATGGAGATAGTTGAGGGGTGAAATAAAAAAAAACAGCAAATTAGTCAAGACTTATTTTTATTTGTGTCGACGTTTCGCACAGTTCACCCAGCGGCCTCTCTCATTATCCCTGAAGATGACCTACAAAGTAGGTCGAAACGTCAGCACAAATAAAAATAAGTCTTGACTTATTTGGTGTGTTTTTTTTTTTTCTGTACCCCCAACTATCTACATTCTCCGATAATATATTCTCTTTTATAGAATTCGGAAGTTCGGAAGGTTGCTCCAATTGAGAACAGTTCCGTATAATCTAACCATGCTTGGACAGTTTCCTTATTACTGACAACGTTATAAAAATGTGAATACTTTTTTTTTTTTTACTGGCTGTTTAGTTTCTTTATTTATTGTTATAATCATATGAATCATAACTGTATAAATAAACATAATAATCTAGACTGGCATGAATCATCAAAAATGACAGATTGACTTCATTACATCTAAGTCAACTATCAATTAGCTTTTGAAGACCCTCATGATGAATGGTTGGGGTGTAGAAGAAATTCATTCCAGGAACGATGATTTGACTTGGATGAGTCCAGTGAATATTAAAAGTAACTTTTATTTTGGCTTCACTTCTTTTCAATATCCTAATCTCACCTATTGATTGTATATGTCCAGAATTAAGTGTCCAACTCTAATTGAACGTTATTTGAAGACCCAAAACCAGAGCATGTAAAAAATCTTTTTGTTTTTACGTGGTTTTAAAAATCTGTGTTGAATTCTTTGCTATATTCCGTTGCTCAATGTTTCCCCTTCGAATAGGCTTTATTCCATGGATTTAAAAAAAAAAAAATTATTTCTTATATAATTTGCTACAATTCACAAAAATGACATGCTGTACCAAATAGACAAGTCTCAAATTAAAAACAATTGTACAAATTTAAATGTATCTGTGCAGAATCATAATATACAAAAAAAAAATATATAAAATAACTTTCAACAGAAAAGAAAAAAATAAATTCATACCATGGATAACCATTTATTTTACTCATTTATTTCGTTTTTATGACATATATATATGTTTCGTTGTTATTGTAAAATAATTGTAAATAGGCGAGTGACAATAAATCTGTAAAAACGTATGACAATTATTTAGTTTCTATTTATCTATGCTGTATTAAATAAATCTTTTTTTTATTATCCGCGCCCAGCTTGTTCCAAATTATCTGCTTTCTTCTTATTTTATTTCAAGTTAAGTATATTTTTATTAACCTAATTAAATTTGTAATACCAATTTTTTTTATAAATTTACGTTAATTCAAATATTTAAAAATAAATCGGAAAAATGTATTTACTTTGTTTCTTTCAATTCCTAAAATTCATTGATGAAGTCCTTTTTTTCGTTTTAGTTCGTAGTGAGCGCCGTTAGATAGATCTGCTGTTGCTGTACCATTCATCATTAGAAAATAAACAGCATATGATTGCAATTAAAAAAAAAACAACTAAGTTTATTAAGTGCCTGATTGAATTAATTAAATTCTTCTAAATTAGTTTTCAAATTCATTATATAAAATTGAATTATACCATAATAAATTAAGTGGCTTGACCTTCAATTTTTAAACTATATATTACTTTACAAAATTACTAATATATCGTTTTTGTTAGAGATACACAAAATCTATAAATTAATCGGCACTGGAATGAATTATTGTATTCATTGTTCTCCACAATATCTTATTTGGGTTGTTTTTTCCTATTAATTTTTACGAATCTCAATATTTCTCATTAAATCATTTTGTTTTGTCTTATTGGATGTAAAAAACGCCTTACAATGCAGTAACGTTAAATAATTTAATTAAAAAAAATGACAGATATGGATTAAATTATTCATTAACAGTAAAATTTATCATTTTATTAATAAGGAGATGCTTTAAAATACAGAAAATATACGAAAATTCGTTGTTTAGTATCGAAAACAACTTGCAATGATGAAGTATCTTTCAATGTCTTGAATTGAAATTCCGATTATTTCCTACTTTCCTTCTGACTAGAAATAAAAATAATGGAAGGAAATCATTTGATAGGCAAACATGTTAATTCTATAGAGTTTGTTTGATCTGAAATTATAGGTTTAATTACATCTCCTATGAAATTAAACCTCCTTTACAAGATTTTATTATTTTTGTTCTAATGATCAAGATATAAGAATTAATTTCAAATATGTTTGAAATCATTTTAATCTCTTTTGTTAAGGGTGTTTATTTTATGTTATGAGCTGATAATATGGATATCTTCCAAAGTTTTTGAAAAACCTTTCTTTCGATTTAAAATTTTATAAAATAATATAATGTCAACTAACTTCTGAGATGACCTGAAAATTACAAAAAACTAATATCTTTAATCGGGGTTAAAATTTCTGGAAACTACATACATACATAATACATCCTACTTCCTACTAATATTCTAAATGCGAAAGTTTATATGTTTTTCTCTGTTTCTCGCAGAAACTACTGAACGGATTTGGATGAAACTTTACAGTAATATAGGTTATACATCAGAACAACACATAGGCTAGCAAGGGCGGATTTAGCGGGGGGCACGTGCCCCCCCCCACCCAGACAGTTTTTTAGGTACTGTGGATAATCCATTATAGTACATAATTAAAGACATATCACATGGTGATAGTTGTTAAAATATCAGAAAGAACATGAGTGAAACTATTGTTTTGATATCCTACTAATCCTACTAATATTATAAATGTGAAAGTTTGTATGTTTCTTTGTTACTGTTACATTCATGCAAAAACTACTGAAAGAATTTGGATGAAACTTTACAGTAATATAGGTTATACATCATAATAGCACATAGGTTACAGCAAGGGCAGATTTGGGGGGCACGGGGGCACGTTGAGCACCCTCAGACAGTTTTTTGTGTTCTGTGAGAATCCATTATAGTACATAATTAAAGGCAAATCAGGAACTTAGCATCTTGAAATTTGCAGAAAGGTTCCTTGTATACGTTAAGTAGGATTAATAGGTATAAGAAAAGTCGATAGGCTCTTTGTATAGTTTAAGAAAGAAATTTGGATAGTTACACCCCCAAGGGTTTCCCCCTTAATATAATAGGGGTTCAAAGGTTGTATGGAATCCGTCAGTTTTGAAGTTAGACATCTGAAATTTTGGATGTACGAGTAAGTTATAGAGAAAAAAAAAATTGTTTATTTAAAATGATCTGTCACGATAATTTATGTGGTGGTCTCCACGCGAGCGAAACCGCGGGCAAAAGATAGTATTAAAATAAACTAGAGAAAGAAAATGGCGTTGTTTATCGTCTAATCGATGCAAAATAGTATATTTAATAAAATTATAGAGAAAAGTGAGCTTCCTCAAAAATATATATTTAAATGTTTTTCATTATCGTTCCGTTCCTTCACTAAATAATTTAATGTGAAAATATTTTGTCATAGTTATTCAGTAATGTTCTATAGTTTACCATACCCGTCTCGTGCAATTTATATGAAAACTGCCTCCACTATTTTTAAAATTATATTTTAGCCTTAGGTGTGATAATTTTTTTTCATAAATTACCCAGAAATAGATGGGTATTTGGAGTATCCAACCGTTTTTGGAACTAAAATTGGCTGGGAAGAATTATTTGTTCTGATTATTGGATATTATAATCTGTGGTGTTGAATCTTAAAATTTTGAGGGCAATGTATTTTGTCCCAATACAAATGTCATATATTGAAAAGGTAGGCCATAAACCCGTGTTTTATGCTATATCAGCCGAAGAAAAGAAATGTTTCTGATTCAAGTATGTAGCAATATATTTTTCTTCTCAATTGTTATTCCGAATAGATGCCATTCTATGCCTGAGTAATCTGCAAATATGTATTTGTTTTTCTCTACTCTTCCGCATATGAGTTTACTTTCGCTATCCTCCACTAGTAGCAAGTTCTTGGAAGGCTGCTAGGACTACGCTTGCTTAGGGAGACGCAGGGGAAGCAGATGCGAGAGACCGGTCCGCCTGCAGGTGCCCTACTCCAGCTGGCACGCGACTGATTAACCGGTGCGGGTACTGCAAGGGCGTAGCAACTTCTTACCTTTTTTTGCCCTCCCTATGAAATCTATATTCGCAGTGGATTGAATAAAAGGAATACAAGAGTATGCCAGTTGGTCGGGGCCAATAATTGAAACATTAATTTTAATTAGGAGCATTAAATAAAGAATTCCGTTTGAAAAACCATCTGACCATCTGATTCTTGGGTATTCTATAATAACTTTATTATATATTATTTATTTATTGCGAATGGACCCAGGAGAATCACGCAAAGCATTCTGACTTCGTTTTTCCATACTTCTTTCATCTTTTCTCTGTCCATTTTTATCCTGACTTCGTCAAAATAATTCCTACTCTGGCATTACATAGATCCTACTTTCGCTTTTTCTAAATCTATTTTTACTTAACCAATGGACGGTGTGGTTGACTTCACTTTTTGTATCTAAGTAACCATTATATTGGCGAGTCCTGCTTGAATCCTATTAATATGTCAATAAAACTTCAATTGTCATTTTTTCATGTCTGCTGCCTGGTTTGAGATGTTTTCTGTGTTTTTTTTGTTGACAGTAATTGGTACCCTACTTAATTTAATTTTGGACCTAAAATCTTTCACACAATTTTACGTTTTTTACTTTAATTTTTAAAGAAATTAAAGTGTCCCGACTTACCGAATATCTGTTTAAAGTTTAAAATTCTTAATATTCAAAAAAATAAAACTATCTTTTGGTGGCTTTTCGAGGCTTTATTATTCTCATATTTTTCCTCATTTATTTTAATGTGAAAAATAAAGTCTTTTAAATCCCCAAAGTATAGTTTAATATTTATTGCACGAATATCAAGAATGCAAAAAAAGAAGAAAATCGTGTTTTCAGTCTGTTGCTCGGGTATATGTAAATATTCAAATGTCTTAAATTCTTATTGATATGAAAATAAATATTTTAATCAATTTCTAGAGTTCTTTAGTTTCATATTACTGTGATGTGTGGAATTTTATTTAAATCTAAATAATAATAAGATGTATGTTAGAGAATAAATAGTTTACTGGAACTTCTTGTAAGGAAGAAATAGTTGGGGGTGTAGTCAATTAAAACACCATAACAAGTGCATATTTATTTATTGTGTGCCGAAGTTTCGACCTACAATATAGGCCATCTTCAGGGAAAATATACCGAGAGGCTGCGAGGAAGGGCAACTCAATAATAAGATGAAAACAATAATAAGATGTAATTCGGAATAATTTAAAACGACACAGAACTGACAAAATTATAAATAATTAAAAGTATGTATATATGTTTATTATATGTATAGGTAAAAATATAATGTATTATATTATTATATATATTATTATTATGCATTTATAAAATCATAAAAATTATACGTAATTTTAAAGGTACGAGACAAACACGACAAAAACGGCTCTCTAAGCAATAACTCCAAGTCAAATTATAATGTTCTTGTCCCAATCTAGCTCTTGTAATAGCAATTAATCATTACGACAGACCCTTATGGCACTAATTTGTGTTAATGAAGGAGGGCTACTTAGGCCACCAGTAAGAGTTCTCTGTACAATGTCCAGGTCCATCGGGTCGCCAACAGCCACGAGTTTTAGAATCTGCTCTCAAGTTATTATTTAAATCTCCCAAGTCAGTAAGGTTTCGAATCCATTGATTTCCTTCAAATGTAATATTGCCCAATAACCAACATTCATTAGAATCATTATATAAATATATTAAAAACTTGACCGTTTTAATTTTTTTCAAAATGTTTTAGTTTTAAAATGCGTTCTCAATAATCATTAAATTTTTACTTGTACAACTTCTTAATCCAATTATACTAAAACCAAGAAAGATTTTAGTGAAAATCAAAGTAGACTTATTTAACTGGTTAAATTGTTTAACTTCTTAGTAAACTATCATTGTTTGAAAAAAATGGTAAAAAATCATTAACAATTTTGAAGAAAATTCGTAACCTTAGTCAGTGGATTATATCTATTTTTTTTTAAATATTCATTTGCACGATTTTGTTATACTGCACATGATCAGTTTATGGTCCAGTGCCCGAGAACCTTTATGACTTTCAGAATTTTGGAAGCGATAATTCTTATTTATTGTTATTAGATTATCATTATTTTTATTTTATTATTTAACTTAAACAAAACAACTATATTAAAATGATGCAATGCCACTCCTCATCACAAATTATTTGACATTAATTAAGGTTTAAACTTTAAAACTTTATTAATTATACATCCATGTAAATAATAATTACTTCTTTGGTATAATGTTTATAATTTTAGAGCATTTCAAAAGCATTTTCCTTGCTTTCATGGTCTTTGAGTTCATTTTTACAATCACATTTCGTCGGCTAAGAGTGTAAACCTGCTAACTCCACTTTTGGTCCAAAATTGCAATTTTAAACCTTCTGTAAGAGAAAAATTGGCAACATATACTGCGAAACTAGCTAAACTCACTCTAAACGTAAAATCGGCAAAAAAGTGTGATGCGTAAAAATGTCAAATCCACTTTATTCAAATCGTGCGGCTAACTCCATGATTGACGCCACGTATCTTATAACATATTAACGATCAAATTTTAGTATTTTATTAGTTTCTAATAATGTAGAACATCCAAAAATACACCAACTGTATTTTTGTTTTTAACCTAAAACTGTAAAATTCAAATTTATTAAGTTTTATTCATCTCATGGCTGGTCACTCCGGGAAGTTTGACCATACTCCCATAAGGGAAGGCCTATAAAGAGTTATTATACCTATTATTACATTAATTAATTCATCATTCAACAAGAAAAAATATTATTATTTATTGTTATTTTATTATTGTTATTTAAGTTACAATATTAGGTACTATACAAGTATGTATATGTTTTTGTAAATATTAGTAGTTTTTTGTAAACCATCTTGTTTTATAATTCTCTTTATAATAAAGGCCTTATTCATTCATTCATTCATCTCATGTAAATTTGTGTCAAAGTGAGTTAGCAGGTTTACACATTTAGCCGACGATTTGAATTCATACTCCATAAAAAATCTCTAATTCTTTCTCACTTAAAAAGAAATAATAATGCCGTGTATTAATATACTCTAAGACGTAATAATACCCTGTATAGAAACCTGTATTGTTATTCTAAAGGGACTTGTCCCAGAATAAATAAAGAATTTATTATTATTATTATTAAAAACTATATTATAATGATATCTTTAACGCTTAATAATTATGTTGAAAGAAATGCTTTTCAAAGACATCTGTCTGGAATAAATTACATTAATCATTAGTTATGCTAATGACTCACGATTCTCTACTTTTAATTCACGTTATTTACCTACCTACTTGTTGTTTTTTAACTGTTTTATTTATTGTTATTCTTAACGTTGTCCTTACTGTGAAAAAATTAAGCTACTGGATTCCTCAGTTCCTTAAGATTTATTTTAAAGGAAGGCAGAAGTTGGTCTTGTTAGAGTAAAGAATTTCATAGTGAAAACATAATATTTAACAGTCACTTGATTATTACCGCGAAATGGTCTAAATGAATAGGAGGCGGAATAAATCCATGTTACAAATACAATATGAAATCGTATCCTATCCAATGAGCGTAGAACATTGATCGAATTCTGCTTTTGAATCAGAAAAACTTTTGTTTTATAGAGTCCTCTCCTTAGGATTTACTTCTGTGTCACCAAAATATCAGGAATTATGTCATTCAGGTATCATCTGATCACCTGCATTCGATTCCTGGATGTAATGGTGTCATTGACGTATGACTCGTTAGTTACAGCTCCATGGGTCTTGTACTTTATTTCGTTCACTCTTTAATTCGTACTAATTTGACCTTCAATCAGCGAATAGACGATGCATGATTGACGAATCGTTGACTGGTTTGCCATTTCCGAATATTTTATTTTAATCTTCCTGTTATATCTTAACAACTGTGTTTTTTCTGTTTTCTTTCTTTTTTATCTTAATGCTTTCGACAACGCTTGTACGTCGTTTATTATCTAACTCGTTCATTAGTATAAATACCTTAATACATTAGCATAGTGAACCAGATATGCCATCCAGGCTTCCTTGCTCTTATATAAATTATCATTTTCTCGTGGAATATTAATGTAGCTCACCTTCCACTAATAAATAGGTAGAGAGGGTGAGATGGGGACCCTTAGGATTACACGGGAACCAGGTGTGCCAGGTGTACCCCAGCTGCCCCCCCGCCAAGGGGACCGACCCTACTCTTCCCTCCGGATCTGGGGGAGAGGAGAGATCTGCCCCGGGGCTCGGATCTGGAGGTTCCAATTACTTTTAGCAACTACAGAAGTCACGATGAGCGGTGACTCCCACGGATCTATTCTTTTTTGTTGACATATGATCTAAGTTTTCCACGGTACTCTGATACTAAGAAAGTTACCTCATTAAATTGAAGAATTGAGATTCATATTAATCCGCGACAATCAGAGACATCCCGAAGTAATAAATTATAACTGTTTTATGTTATGGAATATGAATGACAATTGATCATTCATCTTGCCATGCGCTTTATGATGTACTCAAATTTTATTGATCAGAATCAGCTTCGCATGACAGAAACTTGCAGGCGAAAATAGGAAATTGTGTTAACTTAAAACTATTTCAGTCATAGTGAAAAGACATCCTTCCAAAATGTGCCACAGTCATCTCATGTTTTTAGACACTCCCACGATCTACACCTGTCAAATTATGGATTTAAATGATTAAGAATCTTTCCCTTTTATTTTTCATATTTTATTGACTGGTAGCATTAGGATCAATCAGGCTTGCATAGCAGAAACGTGCTGGATGTTAAGGAAACGATGTCAACTTCAAGTTATGTTAGGCTGTTAAGGAAGAGATATCCTTTGAAAATGTTCTAGGTATAGTGAATTCTATTTCTATGATTCTATCGAAAGAATCCGAATTAATGGTGTAGTCGATTTTTTAGCTAACTCGCATAGTGTTTCCATTTTTACTCAGTACTTTTCAAATTTATTTATTTATATATAAACCTTATAATTAATATTATCATATTATATAAAAAAAAGAAGTTTTATGAAACTTTTCATAAATTTTTCAACGATGATGCTGGTGATGATCTTTGATCATGATGTTGGTGTTAATTAGAATAAAATAATCATCTGTATCGAACTTCCAACAAAATGATGAGCAGATTGGTTGGGCATATATAAAAAAATGGCGTGATGCAATATTTTTATTCCATATATTCACTTATTACATATTTTAACTTACACATATCACATATTACAAATATTATATCATCAATGGGTACCATTTACTAAAAAGAAAGAAGGGACTATACTACCTACCAGAGGATTAGGAAGGATATTGTTCTTTGCTCTTTATCTTTAATGTTTATTAAAGTCAGGCCTAGAAGATGGCCTAGTGACCTTTTAAGTTTAATTTTTGTTATTTAAGTTCTACCAATGGGTTTGTATCTCTACTTGCCTTTATCTCATGCTATTATGTACCATTCATTATATTTACTCCTTGTATTGTTATAATACAGTGGTAAATTTCAATAAATACATTTTTTTTTTAAATCAGATCTGAAATCATTAAATGTTAAACGATCATCATATTTTTGCTCTTATGAAATAAATTAAAATCTTAACGTGAACTAATGAAGGCAGCTATTATTGTCATTACATGACTCTTTATCATTCATAATTATGAAAATAAGAACTTTGTTACGTAGATAAATAGTTATCTTTAATTTATGATTCAATATACTTCAATATTTCATCGGATATGAAATCAGGAAATGTGGTTATTTGTTTTCAAATCATGCATTTCGATGCAGGATATTTTCTTATTTTAGCATTGCGCACTATGTAACTTTATTTTTTTAGGGGTTGAAGAACTGTATATTTATTCCTTGTAATTATGAAGCCAATAATTTAAATTAAAGTTAATTTTGCATGTATCGAAGTATCAAAGAATTCCTATTCAGGCTAAAAAAAATTGTTGTAGGTATATGTATGAATGTATGTATTTGTATGCAGTTTTAAGTGTATGCTCAAATAAAGAATAGGTTTTAAATTAAACAATTTCAGAATAATGTGTTTAGACACTCCAACAATTCACACCTGCCAAATTATGGATTTCAATTATTGAGAATCTTTTCCTCGAGATGTAATCTTTCAACATCTTAAAAATGCGTATGGTGGGGATGGTGCCACAGGTGCATAGCCGCCAGCTGATGTGGATCAGAAGTATATAATTTTTTTTTTATAATGTTTTAAATAGGAGAAAAGTTTAAATATTCAAATAGAAAACTGAAAACTATCGGAATCGTTAGAATAATATGTATATTTTTTGGTATATAACAGTAGCTGGAAAAAAATTAAATATTTTAAAGTTAACTTTGCATTTATATAGCCCAACAGTATCATATTTATGATGTAATTAGAGTACACACACTGTATTATATATAATAACTTTACAAAAATATTTATAAAAGGACTCTATGGTTTGTGCTTACCCTAAATAAAGGATGACATTCACATCTTTATTTAAAACATTTCATATTTTCGCGTTGATACTTGATACCGATTAAATACTTCATAAGTTTGTATTATAGTTAGAATAGTTGAATCAAAAGTTGATTGTTGTATTACATTTTAGTAGATTAAGTTTAGTGGCCCTAGTAACATTAATAAATATATTCTTGTTTACAAATTATTATTATTATTTATTAATCATATCCCATTGTTTTGGTTCATATAATTCAAATAATACCTTTATTTTATCCTATAACTTAAAACATCTCCACTTTTGTGTACAATACCTGGCCATATTAATGTGACCACCACGAAAGATTATTTTCTTTTTGTTTTTTCCTAATTTTTTTAATATTCTTTCGCGTGTCTTAATAAATTGCTGTTTTAAGTAATGGTAACACTGTTATAAGTTTTTAAAGTATTTTTTTTTTTAGTAATGGCAGCATTGGTTTTAGTACAGCCATTTTGTTTTACGAGTGACGGCGTGCATAATTTGTGTTTGAAATGTTTGTGGATTTATTGTTTCTTTTTCATTAAATACAAGTCGGATTCGGTAAGTTTATTATTGATTTATTATTTGTATCATATATTTTAACTATTTTGATGGGTTTTTTTTCATCAATATGTAAAATAGGGTGTAAATAGGGTGACACCACCAATATTTTTTAAAAAATAAAGATTTATATTAGAAACTATTTTTTTCGATTTCATATTATTATCAGATAACTAACTTACCCATAAAACTAATATTTAAACTCGATTTACATCATTACGCATACAAAAAGATAATGCAAACATGTAACAAGAACGAATCTATCCAGTGGTCACATTAATATGGCCAGGGACTGTATACTTTTTTTCCCTCCAACATCACGATTTCTATATTTTATTTTTATTCTTTATGATTTTTATGTGTCATTTTAATTTGTTAGCCCCTTCAGTTAGGGTCGAAATTTAGACTTACAAATAAATAGTTCAACCCTATTTAAGAAATTATTTCTCTGATCTCCATCTGAACCATTTTCTTCCCCGTTGATTATTTTACTTTCATTGGGTTTAATAGTGACGTTTGTGTTTTCCTTTATGTTTGTATAGCTGAATTTTATTTTTCGACTTACCTCGTTAAGCCCTTTTGTCAAATTATTCCAGTTTGGGTTTCCCTGTTGACAACTGTTACCATAACACCAACCCTTTCTTACCTGACCTACTACACCTGCCAGCTCAAGCCCACACAATCCTCTCCAAGTTGCACAAACCTTATGCCAACCCTTTGAGTGGGTATGTCCAATGGGCCTATGACAGGCGGCGTGGGTGGTGGCCGGCCGACACGTGGCGGTCGCGTGTCCTCTCTACTACCTGTTCATCCGACGTAAGCTCTCAGGCTACTCTCAGGCCTGCTAACATCTTCCTCCACCCTTCCATTCATATCTTCAGGTTAGTCATTTTTATGAATAGAATCAGCCTTGTGTACTACGTTCCTCAGCTGCGAATGACTTGTTAAAAAGCCATGAATGACAAATGGCCGGTTACGGACAGTTATTCATTTTAAATTTGTAGTCACCAAAGTTCACTAGGTTGTCACTAATATACAACAATACAATGACTTTAAAAATGTTTGTATATATATATTTTACTTATAAACATATTAAAAAACGCTTAAAATTTAATACATCCCTTGTGAGTAATATTCCTTTACAAAATTAAACCTACTCAAAAGTTTGACTTACTATATTTTTTTTTGGATCACCATATAATAATTATAAAAATCAAAATTACTTTAAGACCACAAACTCTGGTAAAGATTGCAGCTTTTGGATTTAAATCTAATTAAGTATAAAAATAATTTATTATAGAGAAAACAAATTGTTTTTCATTTTTCCAACTGCATTAACAGGTGGCCCTAGGTTTTTTAAGGGAGTAAAAAATCCTTAGTTACGCCATCCTTCGGAAGGGACGTTAAACGGGGGTCCTGAGCCTGTACGATGTCAGGTACTCGTAAAAAATCTCAATCCTAATTAAATCTGCATAGGCAAAATTTAATTAATTAATTAAAAGAAATCCCACTGTAGCAACGCCCATTGTTATCTCAATATTTGCTAGCTCTGTAGTATTTTGATTTATGATTAGAAAATTTATTGTCGTATGTAGTAATTATTGCTAAATACCGATCAGCGAGAACCGATTGGTAACCCCAGGAATAGGTTAAAGGTGATGATCGTAAGAATTCGAGTTCAGATAATAATCCGTGGACACAGATTGTAAAGCGATTAATAATATCGAGTTGTTTTTAATTTTTTTTATACAAGGTGGAAATCTCATTAGACACCTGAGAACAAAAAGTGCTGAGATAGTGTTGGAATCCAACCCACTAAAACCACCTTGTTGTGCAACAACTGAGCTAGCCCAACAAGTCGCTCCTCTTTCACATGCAAAATCTCGGCTGTGGGATATAGCCCATTGACTAATCTCCCAATTTAATGGTATCGAGTGAGCAAATTTTTTTATATCATTCCTCTTAAAACAAATTTAAATAATTATGTTATAAAAATACAGACGTATGCTGTAGTGGGCAGCAGTTAAACATCTAAAGGTGGGACCCACACACTACAGAAAATAAGAAATTTACTCAAAGAAATAGAATCATGAAAATTGATACTATAATGCAAACTTTCAGGCTAACTAAATACATTTTGAAGATAAATTATAAAACGCTCCCATTTCATAAAGTTTTCAAATTATTCCCTTTCCGTTAAAAACTTTTCTATAAGCTTGGACTTATATTCTTCGCCTGCAATATCCTATTTCCCAAAGTTTTGCGAAATCCTCAGGTTTAAATTCGCCTTATGCATTTAATAATAAAGCTAAAAGATCATCTCTGATGGAAGTACATCAAATGGAATTTTCGTAGTTTATTGATGTATTTATGCAAAACATGCAGATTCACTTGCAAATTTAATACTTATCTCCAATGAATACTGGCTTTTAACAAACTGGGTCTCGTACTGAGTTGACCTTCCTTAGCTGAGGTACATCCTGGATCTTAGTTGTTGAACCGGCATTATGATTATAAAATACGATTTTAATATATTTATATAAAAGATAATGTACAAAAGTCTGAAATTACTTTATTTCTGTCTCATAACGCCATTCAGGTTACTTTATCTTAATCACTTCCTTGATTCCTTCGTCCAATTGTCTCACTCGCGAATAGATAACCTTCTGCTGATCCAGTCCAGGCCTCTCCGACTTTTTACGAGTATATAAAGATGAAAGACTTTAACTCCTTTTTCCTTAGTTCTCATAGATCTTCGAGGTCATCTACCATCCACAGTGTTGTAGATGAGTTTAACAATTCTCTATTATATACAAGTCATACAAGAGATATGCCCAAACCACATCATCCTGTGTTCCTCAATGATGTCTGCTGCTGATCGTAAACCCGTATTAGACCGAATGGTTACGTTCATATATCCTTTCTGGTTTTCCCTTCAACCCTCATGAGTTGACATTTCCACGATCTGAGTGATGTTCGCTTGAGTACTTCAGGAAAAAGGTGATTTTGATTAATGTTTTCTTCTCGATCTTATGAATCTAGTTTTTCTTCGGAGAAGCTATATTGGCTATGCAATACAGTTGTAGGACTATTACATATTCCTTTAAACTATGTAGTTTTTAACCAAACTATTGTTCGTCGTAGAAGCACCCCAAGACTGTATAACTGACGCAGAACCTGTGACACTTTTTATGGACTATCATCATTTCTCCTGTTCCTTGTCTGTGGCGTGTGGATGTATTCTTCGGAAGAAGAAGTGAACTGATTCCTTGTGGTCAATCCAACCAGTTGCATCTGCTCCAACAGGTGACGCTCCAGCTGGGTGCCTCCAGGACCACCGTACACCTTCTTCCCTCCTTTTTATCTCCTCGCTGTCTTTTATTTTGAGATGCGATCTTAACTATATTTATCATTTTGTTTTAAAGTTTCTTGTTATTTTAAAATATACTTTACGTAGTTTGCTAACGGAAAAGAGTAATTTTCTGGGTTATATTGCTAATTCGTTTTTCTGGAAGTCTATTCATATATTTCTCCCTATATTCAGAGAACTTTTAAAGTGGAGTATTTTCTGACTTCTCAACATAATCATCAAATTAAAATTCACCCCTCAAATTAGTTAATAGAGTTGATTTGTAAATATTATTAAGTTATTGTCTGAAAATGCTCAGATTTCCTAAAATCTCAAAAACATCTTCGCATTTCACATAGTGGCCACGCGGCACTGCCTTTAGTTATGTTTTAAAAAAACGTGGGAGGGAATATCTCTATATCGATGAGGGAATAAAGGATGAGTTTGGGAGTGAAAAATATGTTAATGAGTGATAGATTTTAAGACATTTTTTCCGATGACTGCTGCTCTCCTAAGAGGTTAGAAATTGACGAGACATATGTCATTATTAAGTCTTATTTTCATTGCAATTAGTAATTATTAAATATTAGTAATTAGTAGTAATAGGTTTTCAATATTTTTAAATGTAATATTAGTTTATTATTAACACCAATACTTGTGATAAAAAACAAAAAAAGTATTAAAATTTACAATCTGACTAAATAACTACTTATTTTATGAACTCACCTAAAATCACTCAAGCTCAATTTTATCAACCAGCTTCTGAAAATCGATACATCGAATCAATTCTAAACTTTTCTACCTAAAGAATTGTCTTTATAATATACTAAATTGTTATTGCTGAATATATAATTTTCATTTAGATGAAATTTGAATTTCTAAAAACAGAATGATTTTTCGTTAAACATTTTTTTTTTTAAATAGGATAATTTATTGATATTTACAACTGTAATTATATTACATCAAGGAAATCTGCTGTATGAACAAAGGACATGAAAAAAAAAATACTTGTGGAGAAACTATCCATTGAAAGCACTCCAATAGTAGAAGGTCTCGAGGCCATTTTCTTTTCAGACGCCTCGGAGGTTTATCAGGAATATTATGGGGAGCAAGTTGAGAGACTTGAGCAAGATTGAGATTAGGGGATTCAAGTGTGTATGGAGCTTTTCATGGAAGGATAGGTATCTAGTTTGGGCCAAATCAGCAACATATGGTATATTAAGATCAAGATGGATGAGTTTGTTTGTGACATCTTAAGGAGCATTGAGGATTTTACGAAGGATTTTGGATTGCAAGGATTGGATACGAGATGAATTGGATGGTTTAGTAGAGCCCCAAAGCTCAACTCGGTATGTCCAAATAGGTCTGATAACTGTCATGTAAATGAGTCTTTTGTAATTAATTGGGAGCTTTGAACGGTTGTCCAGTAAATGTTGAGGTAGGCGAAAACGTCAAACAGTTTCTTGTCTTTTCAGTCTCGTTAAACATTTAATTTTTTTTTTAGTTTTATATAAGTTAGCTGCTCTCGAAGGTTTGGATAAATGCTATGTTATTAAGACATTCCTAACAAAATCAAATTATAAATGAATTTTAAACCATTGATCATAATCAGGGATTCTGATTTAGATATTAATTTTATTTGTTTACTTCTATTTTAATGAATTATAGTTAAAAGAATTGATTGAGGACTTATTTTGTACCAAAAAGATTTTTTTTTTCATTTAAAATACTTAGCACATATCGATTTGAACTCTTAAATCTCAGGTTTGCTTGACAATTATAATATATTTAAGTTATATAATAAAAAAGTGTTATAATAAAGACTGTTTTCATCTTATAGTTATTTAAGAAACATCTTTTGTAATCTCACCTTTCATTTTCAGTTTCTATTTTTAAATTTATAAGAAATATCTAATGTAATACAAAGCAACATCACGAAACTCATTTCACAAAATTGTTCATTCTCAGAATAGCTGTTATAGTGCTGAATATTTCTCGGCCTTTTTTCCCGTCTTTATTACCTTTTGTAGACGTTTTAATTGTTTTTCCTTCCATGAAAGGAAATTAAACATTAAACTCGACCTTGGATGTTTAAATAGATCTTGGACTCTTGGATGTTTAAATAGATATTGCTAACTTGTTTTTCATTTAATGTGTTTCGCGTAAAATTAAAATATCACTAGTATCATTGTTAGGTTCTTTATTTTAAGGAAGAAATAGTTGGGGGTGCAGTCAAAGAAAACACCAAAATAAGCATAACTTATTTATTATGTGCCGACGTTTCGGCCTACAATGTAGGCCATCTTCAGGGCTAAGAGAGAGAAACAAACAAAAATATATAAAAACGTAGCAGTAACAAGAATATATAAAGTGGTACAGGAGTGAAAATAAAAATAGTGACTAGATATGATGAAATAGTGAATAGATAAAATAGTGAATAGATAAAAATAGAGACTAGATATAATAGTGAAATAGTGAATATATATATGATAAATAAGAAAGAATATAAGACTGGTTACAGAATATAATAAACTTAAAAAAGTGATAGATAAAAATAAAATTGTAGATGATGAAAAGAAATTCTAATGGTGACAGATATAATAATACAAGAATACGAATATAAAATAGAAAAAATACATGTCAAGAAAGGATAAAATGTAAACAATAATCTAAAGGGAAAGAAAAATGAGGAGGTAAATGGAAAGATACAAAAAGAGAAGATTAAAATATAGAAAAAGGGGTTGAGTATGAAGGATTTAGAAAAAACTGATTAATAATAGAAATGGATAAGATACCAGACATGAGAAGTTACATAGGTAAAGTGTAATAATATAAGCATATATAGAAATAAAAGCTTGAAAAATTTCAAAAATAAAACATTGAAAATAGTGGTATTTATAACTATGAACTATGAAGAATGAAAAGAAAAAGAAAATATAAGTAAGGGAAGTTAATATGTAACTGTATACAGTAGAAAGAAGTGGCATTAATGCAAAATAAGATGCGAATATAACATAAACATGTAGAAAATAGGTAAAGAAATACAGTGGATGAAAAATATGAGGCTAAATAATAATGAACTCTATACTATTAACATATGATGGATGCCAAAAGAAGGTGTGAGAACAGGTGCGAAGAAAGGTGAATGTGAAAAGGATGGAGATAAGATAAATACTAAGATATGTACTAACCGAATAGAACACGCAGGTTCTTTAATTTAGGTTAGGTTCTTTAATTTATTTAAAATAATATGTTCTATGCAAATGTATATATTTGTGAAAAATTATTGGACTCAGCATTTTTCTTTTTCTACTACTTTAGGGTACTTTTTTAGGAGAAGAACTTATGTATATGTATGCAATAGTCGGTGACCAAAAACAGTTTATTTATTGAAATTTTTGACTTTATTTACAAAAAGTAATTTTGTAAACTATCGCACGATCTGATAATAGCTTGCGAGGTAACTCCCCAATGGTAGAATTTCATTGACTGTTTCTAATTGTTTATGTTACTACGATCCTATGACTATATTTTTTTCTTGCGTCTAGGCAAAGTTATGGTGAATGTTTTTATGTTACTGAAAGTTTACGAAAAATGAAGTGGGTTTATATTGTCGAGGTAATAACCGTATTTTAATTAATGGAGGTCAAGCAGGGAGACAGTCCCCTACCTTATTAATAACATTCATGGACGGAATTTACGAAATGTGTAAAACGAGAACTCCTCGGAAAATGGTCGAATAAAGAATCCTCATCTCTATTTTGTCACTGGATTTGTTTTTGCAGATGATAGATATACTGCTAATTGCTGACTCAAAAGATAACTTTTAGAAAGCACTGGTGGAATCGTTAAGCTTCATAAATAATGAAATAAAATAAATTAATTTTCTGAGAATAAATTCTCAGAAAAGTAAAGTAATGCAAGTGAGGGGAAATCAAGGGGCATTAGATATCACCTGCAATGGAGTAGTATTGGAGTGCATCGATTCCCAACCATATCTGGGTATTCTTGTAAGTATGGGCTCATGGATTTTTAAGTTTCCCTTAAAGTCAAACAAGCTAACAAGGGCTTCTACTAGATCAACACAGTAATAGGAAAGAAGGTGATAAGGTGAAAATCAATGGGCGATTTTGGATGCAGCAGAACACTGGACATTCCTAGAGAAACGCATCTTAAGAGGAATCGCCGCAGAAATGATCTTCCTTAGAAGAATTGTGAGAAATGCGAAGAGCCAAGAGAGTAGAGCTGGGTAGAGAAACAAAGAAAGAAAAAATTATTGGGACAACAATTCAGGTGGCATGGTCACGAATGGAAACTGCCGAACTCTTGGAAAATGGAGGCAAAACCGTAGGGACGAAGGCCTGTTGAACCCAAGGCTTACCTACAGAGAATACCTAGAGGCATTGGGAAGGAGGAAGAGAAAGACATGGGGCCATGTGTAACAAATGGTAGAAGATAGTATTGAATAGCATATATGGACCGGGACACGAATTCGAGGCTGAAAAGCAGTGGAGGAAGTTAAAGAAGAAGTATTGTCAAGGAGCTAGGAATTAAAGGGATTTCTTAGGGGTCTAATAAAAAAAAAAGAAGATATACAAAAAAGGGATATGTATGGACTGAATAATAATAAGCTACCGATTAGAATTGTTACATAATTAAATTTGTTTAAATACATTTAGAAGTTGAACAATTTTATGTAAACCAGAAACTTTAAAGCTTATATCAGAAATATGTTATGGCTCAATTGCACATTCGTTGAATTTCTAAACATTTTTTGATGCCTTAACTATTCAACAAAATTTAAATTTATGCATGAAAAAAAATCGTACCCATTGACTTCTTGAGCCCTAATTCGTATTTTATGTTCCTCCCTTAATACTATATAATTTTATGGTGTTTAACTTTTGGTACTAAATATTTTATAGAAGAATCAGGATGAGCTTCTTGGGGAAAACCACGAAAGCGCTTTATTAGTACACAAACATTTTAACGAAACCACAACCTTCATTCTTAATGCGCAATGGAATTACAAAAAATAAAAAGAATGAAATTACATATTGACAATATATAAGAAATATTTATTTTTAGTTTATTTGAAAGTTTTTGAGAAACGGTTTTCCTATTTTTTTTACTTTACTACACCATATAACTTTGTCTTCATTTTTAGGAAACCATTTTACAATGAAATTAAGACTGATTACGTAATGCGCATTTTTAAATTTTATTACTTAATACTACAATTAATATTACTTATTTATTATAACTTCAATACTTTTTACTATTTTTGAACTCGATTTTTTTTATAAAATAAGTACCGTATATTCATTTGATAGGGATTATACTATATATACACAAACAAAAGCTATTTGTTTTTACTGCTTATTTTCCTAACAAAAGAACTACGAGACAAGAAGTGTTCTGCATAGATTTCGACATGTCAGTCTGATTAGTGTTATAAATTACTTAAAGAAACAATCAACCATTTCTATAATTTTTCAATTTTATCTATTTTCAATAAAAAATTGTTATTTCTAATTTTAGCATTTCTTCTTTATTTCAAAATAAGTTTTAACCAGTTTTTATTTTGACCAGTAATTTGTCATTAATAATGATACCTTTAATTACTGCATAACAGTCTGTTGTTAAATATTCTCAATTTTAAGTCCTTCAATGCTGTGATCACTTAATTTATAAATTTAAATTTAATAACGTTTTCGCTAACCCATATTATTTATACTTCCTCTTAATGTCTAAAGTTATATCGATTTAGGAGCCTTTAGGCCCAGCAACTTCAGAATAAATACAACTAAAGTTGTATGAGTCGAACATCATGCAAAAGTTGATTTGATAAATGGTTCGAGAAGAAATCGAGGCGTCCAACCATACCCCAACCTTCTCCAATTTCCTCGCTCAACAAACTCTGTTTAATACTATATCATAAACTTTTTTTATATTTTCCCGGAGCCAATTACAGAGAAATCTTTATATAGTAATTATATCTAATTTATTAATATTGTATTAGGATACAAATTATAAATCAATAAATTTTATCAAATCTTATTTAATTTCTACCATAGCTACATAATTTCTAGTGAACGCTTTAATAAATCTCATTTGATTAATTATTATTTAAATCTGATTCTTTTTGCTATATTGTATAACTTATATAAAAATATTTTACTTGAAAAAATATCTAATTCTTTTATTAATTGAATGTATTTTTTTTTTTTTAAATTGGCATAATTCGGCCAAACAGCCTTATCAAGTACTGAACTAGAGACATTATTTTTTTTTAATTGTTTATAAATAATTTCATTAACCTTACTTTGAAAGAAAGGAGCTGTTCCCTATTTATCACTTAATCGTTTACTTTGTTATTCATTTTTATTATAAGAGTGCGTTAGGAACATTTTAGATTTTTTTTATTTTTCGAAGTTTTTATATTCTAGGAGACAAAGGAATGCAATTATAATGTAATAAAAAATTATATAAGTGAAAAATAGTTGACTGGATAATTCTAAGATTGGTGTCAAATGCTCAGAGGATGCAGTCAATGATTACACGAAGTAAGAGTGATTTATTTTGTGTAATCATTGACTACACCCTCAGACCATTTCATACCACTCTTAGAAAGTTATACAGCTCTGCAATTTGGACCAGATATATATTCACTGAAATTTCCTGAATAACAAATACAAATTTTCGAAATCTCATTTTATTTTCAAACAAAATTTAATTATTTTATTTTAAATAGAAAATTGTTGTGAAACTAGATTGATCATTGACAAAATAAATCTTAGATTGGACTTGATTGATTAGAAAAAAAAATGCATTAAAACATACAAAAAGTGAACAATGAATTTCTTTTGTTTTTTCCTCAGTATGCCTCTGTTTATCAGCGATTTAAAGTGTTGCAGTAAAGCGGAAACTTCTGAAGGTTTGTTTGTTTCTCTTAGGAAATTATATCGCTAAATAAATTTGAGATGTTAACATATATGCGAATAATTTCTTGGCTCGTTCTTTGAATAGAAAAATCAGCTGCGAAAACGAATTAATGTCCAGTAAATTGATAGACCCTGTCAAATAAATTAATCTGACCTATTTCCAAAATAAATTGAGGTCAAAAACAGTAAAACCTTAGAGAAAGTTGTGTTTAGAAAAATACACACTACGCAATCTATCTTAATTTCGTTGTCGGTTGATCTCCTTAAAATTATGAAAAACTTTTGCAAAGCATTTCTCAAAATAAAAATAAAGCTTTTTAACGTCTAAATAAACAAATAATAAATTAACCTTTTGTATTTTTGTATTTTATCCATTTAGAAATTCATTCATTTTGTTTTTGTTTTTTTATTCGGCATTAAGAATGAAGGTTATCGTTTCATTAAAATAATTGTGTACTAATAAAGTGCTTTCTGGGTCTTTCCCTAGACGTTCCTGTCCTGTTTCTCCTTTAATTGCCCCTACGATTATGCAACAAATGCAATCATCCATTTTTCCCTCATTCCGTTTGCTAATTTTTTTTCTGAAGCCTGGACATGTATCATTAAAGGATAGGGGCAGATATTTAAGAGGTAATCGTATACCTCAAGAGCAAATCGTACACATGGGTCGGTCCATGTTTAAAAAAGGTTGTGTGGTTTTATGAAACCACTTTGCAAGTGAAACTTTTTTTTCGGTTTGTAGGCATTTAACTAAAATTATATGGAAAATTATTCGATTTAGGGTATTAAAATTGCGTTTTTAATTTTTAAAAATGGGAATGATAATGGGAAATCAATAATAGACAAAATATTCAATTATAAAATTTAATTTCAATTTGCGTATTCGAATACGGAATACATAATTAATACAATAATTTAGATCATAAACGCATATTAAAAAGTTAGAGCAATATTATATAAGAGGGATATTCAGAATAAAGTGTTTGTTTATGATTATATATTGATGTATTTTATATATCATTGATGTATTTTATCATTATACAAACTCTAGCCTAACCCTTGACTTTTGTACGGGTTGGTCCATTCTCTGGTAGAAACCGAGAGAAAGAACAAGATAACAATAATAATAATAATGTCTTTATTTATTCTGGGACATGTCCCTATAGAATAACAATGCAGGTGTTGTAAGCTATTATGCTTTAGAATATAAAAATACTTAAATATATTATTATATATCAAAATTAAAATTAATACACACTGATAAAAGGATTTGACAGTCTTTGAAGAGATTTGTTAATAGTAAACAAATCGTTTTTATTTATTTAATTTTATTTAATGTTAATGAACATTAAAACATTTACGATAATTAGTGTAAATGCATTTACATTAATACACAGATCAAAACATCTAAATACCGCGGAACACTTGCAGGAATAAGTAAGAATATAAATGCTACACGGTCAGCTGACTGGGCGCCGCCGTATTGGCCTAGGCTGTCCTGTCATGCGCCTTTTACTTCACCCTTTCTCCACCTGTAAAACGACATGCTGATAGATGGGCGAAAAATTTTGGGGCGAGAGAATAAAAGTTTCACTTTAAAAATATTTCCTTTTAATTGATCCACCGTAAAGGCGAAACATTTTCTTAAGAAATGCGATTTATTTTTTTCAATCACTTTTTACTTATGAGTGTTGTACTCAGGCTTATTTTAGCCTATAGATACTACAATAAAATTAATATGAAAGGTGTGCATTTACGAGCTTGCATCTCGTATAAATAGATTCTATGTTTATTTATGGTATAATCCTAGAATCGACCTCGGGTTTAACAAAAAAGTGTGATAAGGAATTCGGCTTCCTGGACAATCAGATGTTGATAAATTTTATCAAATTAATTAAATAAGTCATTAAAATAATATCCATTGACAAAATAATAATGTTTTAATTTAAAAGAAGGTAATCATTTTGTAAAAGCTTTTATTTTATTTTTTATACATTTTCGTAGTGTTCACTATCTAGAAAGGGAGTGAATTTAGTAAATATTATTTCCTAATCACTTTTTGTTTTCATTCCATTCACAAAAAAATATATAGTCTCATATAAAAAAAGATAACTTTATTCGGATTTTTTTTCCAACCAATAATGATTTTAACTCCTTCCTGTTAATAACTCTTCATATTAACATAATAACATGTTAATAAATCTCTTTAAGCAATTTTAAAATCCGTGTTCTGTTGCTGTAGAAATTTCTTAAGCTGTAGAAAATAGTAGCTGTAATTTATTTTTTCTGAATGACTTATTTCTTATATTATATTTTTATTTTGTTTTCTTTTCTGATTTAGTAATAGATTAGAGGAGAGTTTTATAGTTTGATTTTGTTATTATCTCATCTTTACTGTAATGGAGCTATCTCAAAGTATTGTTAACTTAACAACTAACCAAGCCAATAATTATATGAATCCTGCTGAAATAAATAATTCTATCTAAACCGAAATATGGTAGTCTACAAATTAATCTAGAAACATGGACTGTGTTATTTTTAAATTAGATTACTCTTTCTTCAAGTTAAAAACTCTTTTCTTGACTGTCCCTTCAGTCTCAATATTGCCTAAGGTCAAAACTTGTCTATCAGATGTTTTTTCTATTACCTACTCAAATAGAACTAGGAAGCCACTGAGTCCAGTGAAAGACCCACGAGAGTGCGACGAAACAAGCCATCCAGGAACAAGAACAAGAAGAAGTGGATGGTGTAGGAGAAAAAGCCTCCCAAGCCACCTAGGAGGAAGCCGCCCTGCGACAGTCGAGGTTGGCTGCCGCGTTCCGGCCCAGCGGACCGAGGAGCCGGCGCAACCTTAGCTTCTACTCTCGTTTCTTACAATATTTATATTATTTCTCAATTACATCATTGTTATGGAATGAATAAATAATAATAAAAAAAAATAGATGACCTCGTCGAAATCACGAATAACTTCTGAGGCAAACAGAACAGCTTATTTCTGTTATTGCTGTCATCCAACCGATATAAAGAGGGTACCCAAAATAGGGAAGAAAAACTAGTAGTTGTACTTGATCTCGGACATATCACCTTTCTGCACAACCGTTTTCCTAGAAACAGAACATTCTCTCGTACTGAACCCAACACTCTTCATAGATCGTAGTACTACGGATTTTTTTTTCTTTTAGTTTTAATTTTAAATAAACTACAGCAGTACATATATTTTTATCAAAAAAGGATTGGGAGTTGATGTGATAAAAGGTTAGGACACTGGACATGATGGGGAAGTAGAAGAGAAGCTCTCAGTATTTGAGGACAGGAAGCTATGAGGAGTAAATTTTATTGGCAGAGCTAAGTGAAAAATTAGATAGTGTAAAGAGAAGATTATCATAAGCGAGTTATAACTAAAAACCGTTATGAATCTTGATACTAAAAAATAGATAATAAAATTAAAGAATAACAAGAGAAAAAATGATACGTAAATAATGAAATAAATTAAACAACAGAACAAAAAAAAAAGATAAGATAGAACTTTGAGCATATAAAAAAGTAAAATTAATTTCGCGATATTTTTGCTTGGATAAAATAAAATTTTTGAAAAACACTTGAATTTCTCCGAATGATTCATAATGAACCCGTGAGAACAATGGTTATTCGTGCAGCTTGAGAGCATACAAAGAAGCACTAATATTCATGGAGACAAAATATAGCAAAATTGAAGGAGTCCTGCCTTTTATATTGAGCTTTCCTTATCCGATCCTCCTCCCTTTGGAACTATATATACCTTCTTCCATTTGTCGTTCCAATAATCTTCCAACCTTCAAATCTTATCTCCCATTATCTCTACAATTTCCTAAAAATCGAAAATAGTAGATTGACTTAATATTATCTTTATTCGATGAATGAATGATGTTTTTTTATGTATATTTGTGTGTGTTATGTATTTATATATATGTGAGTGTGTGAAATTTAAACCACGGACATATGTATTGTTAATATCATATAGATAGATACTAAAAAAGACAAAAAATGGATGAAATGTAAATCTCTGATAATATTAGAGAAGAATTGGTTGACTGTAACTTCTAATGTAAGGAAGAAATAGTTGGGGGTAGAGTCAATAAAAACACCTTAATAAGTGTAACTTATTTATTGTGTGCCGACGTTTCGTCCTACCAATGTAGGCCATCTTCAGGGCTAAGAGAGAGAAACAAACAGAAAAACATATTAAAAAATATATAAAAAACGTTGCAGTAACAAGAATATGGTGACAAGTAAAGTGGAAATTAAAATAGTGACTAGATATGATGAAATAGTGAATAGATATGATAATTAAATATAACGAATATAAAAGTGGTTACAGAATATAATAAAATTAAAATAGTGACAGATAATAATAAAATTATAGATGATGAACCGAATTAAAATAGTGACAGATATAATAATTAAAGAATACGAATATAAAATACAGAAAATAAATGTACAGAAAGGATAAAATGTAAACATATTATAAAGGGAAGGAAAATGAGGAGGTAAACGGAAAGATACAAAATGAGAAGATTAAAATATAGAAACAGGGGTGGAATATGAAGGATTTAGAAAAAAAAACTAGTTTAATTATAGATATAAATGGTATGATACCAGACTTCTAGAGGTTACATAAGTAAAATGTAATAAATACAAGGATAATAATACAAGAATATGTAGAAAGAAAAGATTGATAAATTTGAAAAATTAAAAATAATGTTTATAAATATGAACTCTAAAGTATGAAAAGAAAATAGAAAATATAAGTAAGGGAAGTTAATATAATAACTGTATACAGTTAGAAAGAAGTTGTATTAATTAATATAAAATATGATGTGAATATAACACAACCATATAGAAAATAGGTATAGAAATACAGTAGATGTAAAAATATGAGACTAAATAATAATGAACTCTATGCATTAACATATGATGGATTGGTTTGGTTTTAATTTTTTTTCTTTTTTTTCTTTTAATCTGTTCTTAAAGCACTGTTATTGTAGGTAATTCACATTTTTTTTTTCTTTTTTTTATTCTTTCTCACTTATTAAATTACTTGTAATAATTAATTAAATGTAATCATTTTACATTGTAAGACATAATAGCTTACAATGTATTGTTATTCTATAGGGACTTGTCCCAGAATAAATAAAGATATTATTATTATTAAATATCTCAGTGAAACAATTCAGTAGGATGGAATGGGAAAAAAATCAATGGAATTAGATGGAAAAAATGTATTTTACTCATCGATTCATTCAAAATATTTATAACATTCAATGACATTCATTCAAAAGAATGAACGCAGGGAAACTTATCATACAAATAGTAGATTAAAGAAAAAATAGAGTCCATCCAATATAGATACAATAAAACGGATTGGCGAAATCCAAAAAGATCTGAAACTGAGAGGAATTACAGCGGAAAATATCCCAAACCAGATAATCCGCTTATTCAAAATTCATAAGTGACAATTTTACTAAGAGGAGAAATCAAAGAAAGCTGGAACAATATGGTCTCTAGAGAGAAAGGAAGCTCACAGCAAGAGAATGAAATAAATATGGGTACAAAGAAGGCAAATGCACGCCTCTACGTTCTTTGCGTTCTCTTAAAGAAAGGCCGTATCCAAGGGGGGGGATTAGGGGGTCAAAACCTCCCCCGAAATTTAGTCAGTATTAAAAATTAATACTAGGTTAAAAAAGTGTAAATTAAATTAAAAACAACACACACACCAGAGGATCCAACACATTTTACATCATTGTGCGTTGCAACAAGCATACTTATATTTATATTTGCTTGAAAATGACCTCCAACAACCACAATAATTAACAATCATATCGAAAATCAAGAATTGAAGTATTGTTGTTGTTGAGTATTGCATTTTAATCATTCATCATCCAATGATATTTTATATGGGCAAATTTATCCAAATTTTAAAAATAATCATAAATAATGGTATTAAAATTCTCGATCCTGACCTGACCCCCCCCTGGAAAGGTTTTCCTGGCTGCGGCCTTGTCTTAAAGGTCACGTTCGCCAATAATAATAAAATTGAAAGAAAGTAATTAAATTCTTAATTTGTATGGAAATTACAGGTCAGATAAATATTCTGAGTTAGCTTGTTTCTTTGTATACACGATTCTTTGTTGTATACATTCAATCTAAAACGTGAAAATCCATTACAGACTTACTGAAGAAATTGTTAATAATTAATTAACATTTAGCATTAAAATACAAACATAAACATATTGTGAGTTAGAAGGCAGTCAGGAAAAGAAGGAAATGAAAAAGCTTGCACCCTTGAGAATTTAGTTACTATCAGTGACCTTCCGTTATCATATAATAAGGTCTCTATAGCCTACATTGAATGAGATAGCAGGCAATACGCATTAAAATAGAATAATGCGTCTTAGACAAGTTTAAGCGCCATCTTTTCAAAGATTTTTTTCTCATTATCATACGCCATTTCTGTAGTAGTATATACTCAGTAATAAGTGCAAGTTGACACAAATCCACACTCTATATGGGCAATTCAAACTAATCAATACTTAACACATGTTAACATACTACACGAAGACAAGGGCGCACACGACATAGAAATACATTATTCTAAATGCTTAATATTTTACTGTTCTTATGCAGAATGCTATAATTATAATTTTACATTGTAATTATATTACAAATGTAAAATAAAATATAATACAGTCACTAAAATGTGACCATTTTGACTGAAGGATTCCGTTTCGTTTCAAGTATGCTCTGAATTTACAAAAGAAGAGCTTGTCTTACAAATATTCAAAATATAATACTGTTACGGGCTACTGGGTATTAAAATGAATTCAACTATTCCTTAATTAAAGATACTAATGTTTATTAATAAAATGATAAAAAATAATACAATTAAATTATCAACAATTAAATTATTAAACTAATATAAATTTACAATAACAGTATTCTAAATATTTATTATAACCTAGGGTTATTTAATTACTAAAATAATATAAGATATTACTAATACTGAATAGCTTAACTATTTACATCAACTTGTACAAATACAATAAAATTACGCTAGAGCTTATAACTACTAATTGACACTTACAGTTCACTAATTAAAGTCCACAGACCGTAAGATTCTCCAAATATCACCAACTGACACACAGTAATAAACATAAACGGTTTATTACACTCACAAGACTGTCACAGTCCTGTGATGCACTTATTACACTGGCCGGTTCAACACTGAATAGTTTATCACTCTGACACTCACTTATTACAGTTCATCACAGTACCTGGTCTACTCTCAGACTGAATCACTGGAGGCGAGAGGGGTATTTAAATAGCCAAGGCCGAACATTCTAGAAAACGGAAGTAGGAGAAGACCTTCTTGATCTCTTCCGACAAAAGAAGGTTCTAATCCAATCTTAACTTCTCCCGCCGACGGCTTAAGACGTATTCTTGTTTCCGTCTTCCTCTCTGTGACCGTAACAATACAATTTAATACTGTTTATTACAAACAATCAGCTAAGAACATTTTTTTTTTATTATATTTAGGGAGCGGAGTGGCTCAGTGGTAGAGCGCTGAGTTGCCGTGCCGTTCGAATCCCGCTCAACCAACCTTCAAGTTAGTATCCAAAATAGGGAAAAAATTTAGCTGGTAAGCGTGATCTAGCACAAATCATCCCCATGAGTTGTCCAAAAAACAGTAGTCTCTACCGCGTACGGAACCCAATAGCCGACATGGGCTGTAGTAGTACATTTTTTTTAGTTATAATATGGATTTTGACGGTTTTTATTGTTTAATATTTTGCAAATATGCTCCAATAGCTTCCAAATTTTGTCATAATTGTCTTGCTTATAGCTCTGTAATAATATATTTAGATTTGAATTCATCAATAATTGAAAAATAATGTCTTGTATATAAAATATTGTTACGGGCTACTGGGTATTAAAAATGACTTAAACGCTCCTTAATTAAAGATACTAATATTTATTTACAAAAGTGATAAAAGAATACAATTAAACTATTAACAATTACTAACAAAGAAACTAAACAAGGAAATTACTAACAAAAAGATTATTAACTGAAATTAATTTACAATAACAATATTTTAGATATTTATAATCTAGGCCTAACTTCTATTTAATTATTACAATAACATAAGATACTATTATTACTAAATACCTTAAATATTTACATAAGCTTGTACAAAGCACATAAAATTACAACTGCTACTTAACTAATTAATTACTACTAGTTAACACTTACAGTTCACTAATTAAAGTCCACCGACCGTAAGAATCTCTGAATATAACAAACTGTCACACAATTACACTCACAAACTGTCACTGACTTATTACACTGGCTTATCACTGTTTCCGATGTTAACCGTACCGTGTGCTTTAACACTCTGACTCTACTCGCGCCGAGATGCTGTTTAAATAGACAGAATGCCAGATCTAGAACGTACGGGACGGATCGCGAAGTTTCGCGGAAAGGCCTCTTTCATCTCTGCCGACAAGGGGGCTTTGTTTTCTTCCAGGAATCGCCAATTCCCGCGCCCGTAACAATATATTAAAACTGCGCATGCAACGGAGAAATTTATAATTTTAAGCGTTTAATATTTGACTGCTCTAATATTGAACGCCCAACTACAAAACAGGACTTGGCCTGAAACACAGCTGTAACTAATTGCAAAATACTTTTTTAAAAACTATTGGTTTTAATTTTTAGCCAACGAAGAAAGAAAAAATAAATTGATGTATCAATTTTTATATTTATATATGAAAAATGTGTAAAATCCAGGTAATGATTTAGCTAGCAGTGTTATGAGAGTGAAGGTTAATTTCTGAATAAGACTTATTTTATGTTGGTTTCTTATTTGTTGTTAATATTCACTAAAATACCTCATAAGTAATGGGTAATTTAATTAAACTTGGCAGGTATGTGCATTTCGTTAATTTTAAATTGTTCAATTGTTTCATGCTTTCGATTCTTATGGCACTATAAATCTTTACAGATTAATAACATCAGGTATTGGATTATTTAAACCAACTTTCAAAGGTCATAGTGGAACTAAAGTAACAAA
The DNA here is from genome assembly GCA_037127475.1 of Arma custos. NCBI lineage: Eukaryota > Metazoa > Arthropoda > Insecta > Hemiptera > Pentatomidae > Arma > Arma custos. The sequence continues at coordinate 27,618,780 of CM073759.1, read as the reverse complement.
CTGGAAATCAAGAAAATATTTGCTGACTCCCAAAAGCCATAACATTTATCAGATAGAAAGTGTCGCTTCCTTGTTACGTGATTTGAACTTTCTTCAGATGCAACGATAGTTCACAGTCGTAGGTGGATGCCCTCCTTCATGGGCCCTCTTCGTGGTATTTTTAGTTTTATAAAAATAAGTCTTGTCTTTTGGCTTATTTTTATTGTGTAGCCTAACAATAAACGTGTTTTAAATTTCATTTTTATCAGATTGTATATATAGAGTGGACAGGAATGAGTATTAGAAATCTAAATAAACTTTAGCATTATAAGAAAAAGTGGTATCACATATTTAAAGATAATATTTTGTGTAGCACATAAAATATTTACTATGATATATTTAAAATATTAGACATTATTTGTCTGAAGATATGGATATAAGAACATCTAAAATTAAAAAATGGAAGAACAGCAACTTCGTTCAATACCACACTGGTATTGATAGTGCCTTAAGCCGTCGGCGGGAGAAGTTAAGATGGGATTAGAACCTTCGCGAACATGTCCTTTGTCGGAAGGCATTAAGAAGGTTCTAGACATTTCCGGAACAGTCTTCACCTACTTCCGTGTTCTAGAATGTTCGGCCTTGCCTATTAAATACCCCTCTCGCCTGGAGCGGACCAGTCTTAGAGTAGACCAGGCACTGTGATGAGCTCGTAATAAGTGAGTGTCAGTGTGATAAGTGTATCAGTGAACTGTGACAGTCTCGCGAGTGTAATAAACCGTTTCTGTTTATTACTGTGTCTCAGTTTGTTATATTTGGAGATTCTTACTGTCGGTGACCTTTAATTAGTGAACTGTAAGTGTTAATTAGTGATAGTTAAGTAGTAGTTGTAATTTTATGGTATTTGTACAAACTTATGTAAATAGTTAAGTCATTTAGAATGAGTAATATCTTATATTATTGTAACAATTTTAGGAGTTAGGCCTAGATGATAAATATTTAGAATAGTGTTACTGTAAATTTATACCAGTTTAATAATTTAATTGTATTCTTTTTATCACTTTTGTTAATAAATATGAGTATCTTTAATTTAGCAGTAGTTTGATTCATTTTAATTCCCAGTAGCCCGTAACAATAATATACAGATTAGAATTTGATTTTTAGCATTTATATGTAATATTTTTATTTCTATATATTAACTTACTAAAGTGAAACTTTTTTTCTATTGCCCCAAAACTTGATGACAACAGATAAGTTGTAATCGCGGCAATTTATATTAAATTGAATCAAAATATAAATGACATCATGGATTTTCTAGGTTTTCATCTTGCTCCATTTGCTACGTCTTCGGCACCTATTTTCCGTTTACGAGAAACATATACGCGAATGCCTATTATTTTATCTGGCGATTTCAATACTGATTTTAGGAAAGAGGAATCTAAACCGCTTACTGAATACTTGAGAGAAGTATTCAATCTTGAAATGGCAATTTATAGAAATGTACCAACTACGAGATATGGTACTACAATCGATACGGTTTTTTCTAGGTACATTCAAAAAATAGAATGTAAGACATTATTTAATTATTTTAGTTACCATAAAATGTTAATTACATTTATAAACTGTCAGACTCGAGGCTAAGATGAAGTTATTGATAGAATAATTGAAGTTGACAACGATTCAATGATTTAAATAAATATTTCTCTTACTTTTTAATATGCGTTTATCATCTGAATGATTGTATTAATTATGTATTCCGTACTCTAATACGCAAATTGAAATTGAATTTTATAATTGAATATTTTGTCTACTATTGATTTCCCATTATCATTCCCATTTTTCAATAATTAAGTTAAGATTAAAAACATAATTTTAATACCCTAAATCGAATAATTTTCCAAAAATTTTTAGTTAAATGCCTAGAAACCGAAAAAGTTTCACTTGCATCGTGGTTTCATAAAGCCACACAATTTTTTTATAATATGATAAATATTCTATATTTTGTCACTCCTATCTCATTTTTTTTTTCTCCTTTCAAAGTAACCCTTTGAAAGGGCCGTTTATTTATTGGCACATTCCTTAATTCTAGTATACTATGTGCCTTGTAACTGCATTTTTACAAAGAGAATTAGCAACATATGTGATAATTAAAATATATACAAAAACATTGTTCTGCCCTGCTTAGGAAGAAAGCCTTAACTCCACTTCACTTGAAATTGAGATATTCAACAAAACGTAGTATATACTTTTTCACACCCTTTTTTCTGTAAAATGTACATTTAAAGGTTCAAATAATTTGATATAAAAAATAAAAAAAACAGTTTTAGTTTAAAAAAAAATCGATTTTGGCTTTTTTAGGTATAAAATAAGACTTAAAAGTAAAAGGTCTTGTTATCTCCAAACAGGAGTGCAAACCGTAACATAACTCCCATGTTGGCTCATAATATATTTATTTTTGTTGATAGGCTAATAAATGAACTTAAATACATACACACACACATACATAAATACAGAATATAGAAAACCGCCTACAAAACCGTAATTTGACCTTAACTCAATTTTCATTTTTTTGGACTTGAGGCCTTTTTTCCTAGTAGGGCAGTATTATATACTCCTATCTCATTAAGATAAGTTGATGTATTATGATTCATAGAAATAAATAATAGAAAACCACAAAAAACGTACAAAATAGAAAATAAAAAATATGTTTATATTAGCAAGGACAAAGCAAGAAGTTAAACTGGATTATCATATCTTTACTGAATTAATCTATAAAAGCAATGTACCCTTACTGAGGTATTTTATCTGTAGTCATGAATTGAAAATTAAAAAAGCATAATGACGCTATTAATTTGATAGGATATTCAATTTTTAACAAAACAACAATGTTTATGGACCTAAAGTTTCTAAAATATGCATTTACGTTACGACCAGGTTGCGTCTGCAACAACTGCAATGCTTTTGTTTACTAATATTTACCATAGTTATATAATGCTAAATATTACTATATTAATATTTTAAACATAAATTATATTTAAAAGAGCCTATTGCACTTCATTGTTAGTGATCGAATCTGCAGGAGCTAATATAAAAAATTATTTGAGATAATACATACAAATGACAGTCATTAAAAATTGTTATTTCATTATAAGGATCTTATTCAGAGTTTACTAAGATTGAAGAATATCTTGATGTTTTGTCTCTACACACCAAAATTTTGGTAGCTCTCAAAAAAATAAGGATTCGGGTGTTCGGATTGTCTTTTCCATGAGAACTCTCTTGCTAAAGTGCTTCAATACCTTCCAACTTTTCGATCTACCTATTCATAATTGTCTAGCTTATAAGTGTATAAGCTTAGGTCTTAATTTAAAAAATGTTTAGGTCTGAATTTATTAATGCTTGAAAATAGTATTTTTTATTAATAGCATGTATACTCTTCCATAGTTTTTTATCTTTTAAGAATTATTTTCATTTTGGCCTTATTCATATTAATATATTTATGTTTCGTTAGAATTAGTTCCTGCATGGAGGCAAATAAACTTTGCCTTTTACATTTTAGGTTGTATTTGAATAACTTAAACGAGACAAATTACCAACCTTGATGAACGCAACTCTGAATTCTATTCAAATCAACTATCATTCCTGATGATCGTGATTTATGATGTGTTTGAGGGTTATGTCCGAGAAAAGTTTTTATTAACTATAGTGGACAGGTATGACTCCCATACGATTTATCAATAAAAGTACCACTGCATGCCTGCCTTATCCTTAAATGTAAGTATTACTTTAAATATCCGCGAACTTTATATTTATTTAAAAGTTATAAACTAGACTTTTAAATGCAACTCTAACCATTTGAGGATATGCTCCGCCATCTATTTTAAGGAGTCCCAACAAAGGAAACTACCACATGCTGAAGCCAAAAGATCAGCAGCTATATATTACTATGTTTATCTAAATATTACTATATGTGATCCTGGCACATTACTAATCTTTCAAACTACCTTGTACGTCTTCGAATTTCGGGCTGTTTAAACTTAATTTTTAAGGATTTAGTCTGAAGGCGCTCAGGATCAAAGGATAACAACGAAATTTTAAAAATTGACTTTATGAGCAAAAATTCGAAATGAGATACAGCGATTTTTAATTGTTTCTGCCTTAACTCCTGGCAGTCCTCAAGCATACCAAAATGTATTTTCTGATATCAGTATTACACTAATTTTCATTTGAGTCAAATCCAAAGCATCATAAAATAATTATACTTTTGAGTTTAACGCCAATGATGTATCTTTTCTGACGCTCTGTAATTTTCAGCGTTATATTACTAAATGGAATCGACAGTTTCACAATTTTTTAAAAGTTTTAAAAGTTTTTTTTTTATTTTGTGGAGAGATAAAAAACTGTTTTGGAGACTAAACGACTAGAAACGTTTTTTTATCACTAGGATGTTACTTGTATTGCATTATTTTATAGTGTTTTGAAGCATGGCAGTTGTAGATATATTGATTCTGTTTGTCTCCAAAAGAGGAGAGGGTATAAGAATGAAATGTACCAGAAAAGCAGACCAAGAAGTTTCAAATCTCCCCGAGACGTCGCTAAGTTGCACAGAAGATGAGACTGGGAATAACGCAAGGTTGGATAAGGTGCCCGCTCGTATCAATGAGCTTATCTACCTGCTCGACAAAGACTTATACCTTGCGTATCCTTTGTATAGAAGTACGTTAGGTCCTTGGCACACCCCCAACGTCTTGGAGTCGCGTGGCTCCTGCACACCTGGGCCGTGGGAACTCCATCCCTCCCTCGACTCCTATTGAGGCTTTCTCTTCCCGGTACGGTACTCCACATTATCTTTTCTTCATCCATGGAGTCATTTGGCGGGCAACTTGCTCTCTCCTAACCGGGCTCAACTAATGCGCTAACTGGTGGTTTAGCTGGTATCCATTTCATTCTTTACTTCACACTCTCATTAAAACGGCATCACCAATCAGGGTAAAAGCTTCCAGATAGAGCATTACGGTTTTAAACCGCTCGAAACTGAAATGATGTCGTGTGATATATCTGAAACACCCGTTGCTTCTAAATGTAAGCAAGATTGTTACATCTTAGTTAGGTATAAAGAGAGAATTAATAGAATCAAAAACAATAAAAGTGAATAATAAAAATAATAAAATTTATATTATAACCTGTACCATTACTGACCATGGAGAGTCTTCGGTTTAGTACAGGGTTGGGACTAATGTTTCTTGCGCAATGGTTTTGTAGGGAGGTGGTTTGTCTTAGATCACGCTCTAACAGGTTATATAAAAGTCACCAATGAGCTGGATTGGAATTCAGGACCTTCGACATGATAACTCAGGTCTCTCGCTCTCTAATTTTTATTATAATATAATATAAAGGACTAGAATAAACAGTACACTAATAAAACAATCCAAATTATAAGAAAAATTTTAATACCCCTAGATTTATTTCGAATCGCTCTATACACAACGACATGAATATTCCTAATGTGAAAGACTATAATCTCACCAAATACAAAATATTCTACTCGTACATCACCAAAATCCTCTTGTTCTTACTCTTTCTTTCTTTCTGTTACGTGGACTTCCAATGAGAAGATTGAAAAGACAATGTCCTAAACCTAAGCATCGTTAAGCAGTTCAAAAAATTCAGATTCCTGCAAATCGATGAGAAAAATAGCTTTCAGATCAAATTCGGTTGATACGACACAGTGCTGGTTTAAATGTAACATAAAGGAATAATAAATAATATAAGATTTTCTTAATGGTTCAGAATGTTAGCTTAATCAGATTCTGGTTTTTGCAAACGTGTGTTCTTCAGGTATTAAAAAAAAATGCAAGAATAAACATAATGTTACGTCCACAGAGAGAAGGACGGAAACAAGGGATTAGCGTCTTAAGCCCGTCGGCGGGAGAAGGTAAGATTGGATTAGAACCTTCTCGAACATAGTAGAACCGCCTCTTCTTTGTCGGAAGAGATCAAAAAGGTCCTCGACAATCCCAGAATAGTCTCCCCCTACTTCCGTGTTCTAGAATATTCGGCCTCGCCTATTTAAATACCCCCCCCCCACGCCTCTAGTGAGTCAGTCAGAGACTAGACCAGGCACTGTGATGAACTTGTAATAAGTGAGCGTCAGTGTGATAAACTATTCAGTGTTGAACCGGCCAGTGTAATAAGTGTATCAGTGGACTGTGACAGTCTTGTGAGTGTAATAAACCGTTTCTGTTTATTACTGTGTGTCAGTTTGTTATATTGGGAGATTCTTACGGTCGGTGGACTTTGATTAGTGAACTGTAGGTTTTAATTAGTAGTTGTAAATTGTAGTGTAATTTTATAGTATTCGTACAAATTTATGTATATAGTTAAGTCATTTAGAATTAGTAACATCTTATATTATTGTAATAATTAAATAGGAGTTAGGCCTAGATAATAAATATTTAAAATATTGCTAATTGGTAAATTTATATCAGTTTAATAATTTAATTGTTAATAGTGTGATTGTATTATTTTTGCCACTTTGTTAATAAATATTAGTATCTTTAATTTAGGAGTAGTTGAATTCATTTTCACACCCAGTAGGCCGTAACAATAATTTTTTTCAGTTAGTTCCTTATATCTCGATAAATATTAAATTTACACCCGAACAACTTATATATATATTTTGGTTTTTCTAATATTTATCTAAATTTGAGTAGTACTTATTCAGTCAGGTATTAGTTCTCAATAGTAGTCAGGAATTTATTCTGTCTTCTTAAATATTATAAATAAACGTTAGATGTAAATTTCTACATTTTATAATAAATAGTCTTCACACTATTTAACATTTTCTCTTGTGAATAGACATTTAGAGTAATGTTATACGGAACATGTACAATGCTGAAATTCGTTCCCAGGTTGGTTTAAAAGGAAAGGGCAGGTTTGTTACAAATAAAAAAACAAAAACAGCTGTTGTATTGCTATTAGCTGTTTTCTTGTTTATTTTTTCCATGTTATCTAGCATAAGTCATGTTACAACTTTATAATTTTTTTTTTAAGGAGTTTCGTGGACATCAAATACTTCGCATGAAGAGTATAAGAAAAAAAGTGGTATCCCGTATTATACATTTTTTTTTAGGATAGAATAATTTATTGATATTTACAACTGTAATTATATTACATCAAGTAAATTTGCTGTATGAACAGTTATCAGTTATCAGACCCACTTTGACATACGGAGTTGAGCTTTGGGGCTCTACTAAACCATGCAATTCATCTCATTTCCAATCCTTACAATCCAAAATCCTTCGTAAAATCGTCTATGCTCCTTATTAATGTCACAAACAAACTCATCCATCATGATCTTAATATCCCATATGTTGCTGATTTGGCCCAAACTAGATACCTATCCTTCCATGGAAAGCTCCATACACACTTGAATCCGTTAGTCTCTCAACTTGCTTCCCATAATATTCCTGATAACCCTCCGAGGCGTCTAAAAGAAGATGGCCTCGAGACCTTCTACTATAGAACTTTATTGGAGTGCTATATATGGATAGTTTCTCCACAAGTGTTATTTTTCATGTCCTCTGTTCATACAGCAGATTTACTTGATGTAATATAATTACAGTTGTAAATATCAATAAATTATTCTATTCTCTGAAAAAAAAATATATGATTATGTAAAAAAATATAGAACTGTAATTTAGGTTTAATGTTAACATTCTTAATAGCCCTGGCTCATTTCATCTTCAGGAATCGTATAATTAAAGAGAAAGGAACACAAAGTCGAATAATTCAAGTTAATAAAGCATTTTGGGCCGTAAGATGCTTCCAACTCAGCTTGAGTAAGCAGCTAAGTTGTCGTATAAATCCATCAACAGGCCCATTCTAAACTATGTCTGTGCATCCTGCTGCGTCTTGTATTTAATAGGTGTATTATGGCCCTTACAGTAGAAGATGCTTACCATTTATGTACAACACACTGATACCCATATCATTTACATGATCTCCAAGCTTCTCATTTCATAAGAGTACAATACATTGAGTAGTTAGAGATTATAGAGACGTAATTAGGATGGATGACGGGCGATGAACGAAAACATTCTATAAGGGAACCCCATGTGGAAGCGGACCTTGATGAAGGCCAAAGGGAAGGTGATAGGATTCGGACCTAATAGCCCTGAAGCCCTGCAGAAAAACATAAAAGTCTTCTTTTACAAAAAGGTTCGCCTTTATTAATATTTTATGTAGTTGAAGATGATCTAAACAATGGGCGTCGGCCTTCATGATGTCTCCCGAGTATAAAATTGAATTAATTTGGGTAAATATGACTAATTTTACACTGTGCTATTGCCTAATCCTGGATCTGTACTGCAGACACGATTCGAAATCCGTGGTTTAGGCATACAAAAATAAATTATTTTAACTCAATATAACTTTTAATATTTAAATCAGTTTCGAAATCCTAAAAGATGAAATTAGAATCACGTCTGCCACACCCGCCGACTTGTTGTTGGTAAACATGCATTTTTTTACTTTCATTTATGAAGTATATAATGATACAAGTTATATAAGTATATAATCTTTACTAATATTATAAATGTGAAAGTAGCTCTGTCTGTCTGTCACAGACGTTATAACGGCCAAACCGCTGGGCTGATTGTGATGAAATTTGGTACAGAGATAGTCTAGAGCCTGAGAAAGGACAAAGGCTACTTTTTGATGCGAAAAAAAGGGTTTTAAGGGGTTGAAATAGGGGATGATTTAATTTTAAATAAATAGTAAACATATATTTTAATGCTTTTACACCATGTGCGTGGGCCAACCTCTTTCAGTGATCTCAAAAAGCTGAATAATCAAGAATTTTCAGCAGTTCGTATGGCATATGAGGCTTATTATACAATGATAATCATTGGAATACAACTCTGGAAGAGGCTGCACAATGCAAATCTGTGCCCAGGGTGTGAGAGCTGTTCGCTGTATTAATAGCGACATGTGGACTTTCAAACCCTCAAGTGGGAGAAGTATAAAAATGTCATGGCGGATGATATTTTCCACAGGTTACAAGAACAGAATCCGAATGCTTCATACAATGACGCGCTAACAAAGGTTGAAGATCAAGTGATTACTATCACTGGATAAAATTTATCCTATTTTGGAATGAGCAGACCACAAAGAATTGGAGAAGTACCATTGAACTTCGCTCATGAGCAATACCTCTCAGTAGAGAATAGCCTTTACAGTTTCTCAAATCTTCAGAATTATCAGGAGTGCCTTCCCATAAGTTGAGGCTGAAAGTTGGTGTTCCAGTCCTATTAATGAGAAATATTGACGCGCCAAGTCTATGTAATGGTACAAGTTACACACCTGGGCCACAACATTATAAAAGCTACAATCATGATTGGAATGGCAGTAGGAGACACTTTTTTGGTTCCCCGTACTCCGATAATTTCTACTGAGTTGTCTTTTCAGTTTAAAAGAGTACAGTTTCCTCTGAAAACAGCATTTGCAATAACAATAAATCAAGCTCAAGGACAGACGCTTAATGTTGCTGGTGTTCATTTAGAAAAAAAAAATGTTTTTCCCATGGGCAACTCTATGTGGCATGCTCACGTGTATCAAACCCACAAAATCTCTATGTTTTGACAAAAGATGGGTGTACAAATATACTTAAATAAACAATTTGCAGTAAAACATTCATTTTAATGTATGTATTTTATTTGCAGAAAAATTAGCCTAAAAACTTAAAAATGCTGCCTAAAGTCACTATTCCACGCGGACAAAGTCGCGGGCACAGCTAGTAATATTTTCAAGAAATACTTATATTTCATATTTCCCACCATTTTATATTATGGACAGCAGACAACGGTTATTTAGCTCATGTTGAAGGATATAATATTATAGAAGTAGGCGAGCTTTTTTTCAAAATATTTGCCCGGGCTTAAGGACTACCAGAATGCCTGGGAAAACCCGATAGAATGTACCTGTCGAACCAATAAATGAAATAAGAGTGTACATAAATGTCATGTCTTTCGTAAACCGTTTTGCTTCACAATCCTAAAAAATTCCACTGGTTTCCCTAAAAATCGCATTTTAAAAAGCATAAACTTAAATTTTCACTTATTTTTGTTGTAGAATGCGTGAATGTGTTTCAATTTGGAAATTTGTGCACTCACTGTAGACTTTTAACACTGGTTGCCTCGGTACCGCCCTCGGAGAAGGATTTATCGATTGCGAACTGGTTCATACCCAACTCAATTATCTCCTAATTCGTTATACGTATTAATAACTTATCTTGTTAACCTGTGTTTGGAGGAAGAAAGTCTGCTTGAGATTTCTCGTGGTAAGACCCTGGAACCTTGTGGTACTATTAAAGGATAGCCAACAAAAGGTCGTAAAAGTTATCTGGTGTATTTATAGTTTATTATATATTGGTACCTTGATTTATAATGTATAAGTTTTGTCTAAGTGAATCTTCCCTTGCTCATCATATTCCTTGGATTCACTTATAGAATGAGTTGAAATCTGAAGGTAACATTTCATTAAAAATTATTTGAATTACTATTTTTATACAAGAAAATACTAATTCATGATTTCTTACCCTTCAAGTCATATAATTATTTTGCTATTATGAATAACTTATGTTTGATTATTTCGCTTTTTTTCTGAATCTCTTATGTTTGTCGAAACCCTTAAGAGGAGTAGGACGGCTAATCTGAACATAGTCACTGTTGAACTTAGCATAAATTGACCTCCATTCTCAATAGTTTCTCATAATAATTGTTAATTTAATGAAAAGTATCAATAATAGTAATGATATATATTTTGACATTCCTTTACCAAGGACCGCTTCAAGCATGTTGTTCGCTAAAAGAATAAGAAGAATATTTCTATATTTTTCTTACTTATTTATTTAATTTTTTATTTCGTGCATAGTTTTAAAAAAGCGAGTGGTTAATGTATTTTTCAGAACAGTCCTTATCAAAGTATGCAACGACTAGAAATCAGTGCATGTACACAGCTTGCCACTTGGATGATTTGTGACATGGAGGCACTAGCAGTAAGTTTGTTGTTGTTAGTTTTTTTATTTATTTTTAATGTTCTTTTTTGGATTATATTTTCTGCTTCTAGGAAACACTGAGGATGAAGCATTTAAAGAGGAAATTTCAGCATGCTTTGGATTCGGGTATGTAAAATTTTCATTTGATTTCAAATTGCTTTTTTCATTAGCTACTGCTTACTGAAAATAATCAAAATAATAAAGTTTTCTATTTGCAGGAATATTTTGGACTAATATTTGATATAAGCAGTTTCTCCGGGACTATTCGATGCTGACCCGTCTAAAAAAAAAAATAATCGAACATTTTTTTAAGAATTTTTTTAATTTTAAGTATAACTTGATAAAGATTAAATATTAATTAATTATACCGTGGCAGTTTATTTATATAAGGAACGAAGAATTGCAGAACCAGCCCATTATAATTTTTTATTTCTTTGTTTAAAGAAAATGATCAAGGCTTTGCCATTTTGTTTCCTTTTTCACTTTTTTTTATCAATTATTAAAAATTATTAGATGGACTTTACTTTTCATGTATTAATTAATAAATTGAAGTTTGAGCTTAAATTATTTACATTGAAATAATATTTACCTGCTAAATACACATAATATAATGAGTCATATTGTGAAACTTTGTTTTTCATATAATGAATTCAAATTTAATCTTATGCTATCCATTACTGCCCAGTTCTTTTTATCACTTTATCGAAAATATTCAATGAAACTTCATATATATCTCTTCTAAATAGCATTATTAAATCATAATAAAATATTTTCTTTGATTTCCAATAATTTTCCATCATGTATTGTGGTGTCTTCAAACATATCTGTAACATTACTATGTATATAACACATATGTTATATAGCTCATATAATATTCTGCATAGCATAATACATATTTTGTTTCATATTTTGTTGGATACTATTAAAACTATTTTTACTTTAACGTGTTTTTTTTATTTTATTTATTTTATTATTCTTACCAACCAAATGATTTCATATATATGTAGAAATTGATCGAGGGGCAGTTAATGAAGTCAATAATGAATAAAACGTAATTTAATGTATGACAACGTTTCAGTCTAACTTGTTGGCCATCGTAAGGGCGATTAGACGTAGGCACGTGCCACTCACGAGGAAATAAACAATTTTATTTATAAAATAGTTTGTTTTCTGAGCAGTTGACAATAATAATAATAATAATTAATAAGTTATTCTTATCAGTGCGTTTAATTCCATCTTCGCTCAACCATATCCACATCGAAATGGGTTCAATCGAATTAAACATTATTTATCTGTAATTTTCCAATGAAAAGGATGACTAATCAGGTTTTTTTTTTTTTTTTTTTTTACAATTATCTGTCTCTTCGCAGATGAAGTATCATTGTCGACACCAACATACCTAGTTACTTTGAATTTCAATATTGACTATTACATTATTATCTTTATGATATCGATTTTTTTCAATATTATATTTACACATATAGTTTTTTTTTTTCTGAAACCTATCTTTTTATATCCTTTATTACCGGATCAGCTATTCCTAGCCTTACATGGTACAGCTATAGTAATTTTAACTACAATTGGTTATGGATGAACAGTTTGATGTTTGATGGTTTCAATGAGTTGTTTAGGATCAAAAGTGTATAACTTCGAAAATTCCAAAATTTATTTTCCCCTAATTTAGTCAAGCAATTTTGTCTAACACGACAATCTGCCATCTTATATATATTAGAGCTCCCAATGTAGCATCGTCCGATTAGCCTTAGCAGCATAAAGTGACGTTAAATGAACAAACTACTAGCGAAAAATGTAAAAAAGCCGCTTTTTATCCTGAACGCCTCATTTATATTATTAGTCTACTCGTATTTTACGGTGTCGGATTTTTTATTCAAAGAAGGAAAACTCTTATGCGTTATATTTCTGATTGGTCATTGCAGGTTCCAAATTGTGTATAACCTAGGGAGAATATTCAAAAGATGTAAATAATAAAATCAAAACCTTCTTGAAATTCGTAGCTTAATTATGTTATATGTTATCGCGGATTCGCTGTTCAGTAGGTGGCCTTGGTATTAAAAAAGAGAGTAAACAATTCTTAGGTATGCGGCCCTTTGTAAGGGACGTAAAATAGAGGTTTCAAACCTGTGTGGTGTCAGATACTCCTTAAATACCCCTAACCTTGTTCCGTTTAGCCAATTTAGCATAAAGTGAATTTAAATGAATAAACAAGTCTTCTGCAAGTTACTTGTTTTACTTCAAAGGGAAAAATATTTAATTACAATATAATAATAAGAATTATTATTTAAACAGAACTGGGACCTTTAAACCCTGGGATAGAGACGACTGCAAACAGTAGCGAAGCCGGGGCAACGCTCGGCCTTGGGTCAGCTGTAGCTAGCAACTCAAGGCCCGTATGGATTCTGTTGCTATTAATGTTCTCGGGGTCATGGTCCTTTATCGGCTATTCTCATCAAGTCTGCAACATATCAGTGAATATAACTGGGTGAAATTAGTTTATAAATCTTCTATAGAAAGTTACAGGTTCAAAATGTAAGATTTTAATGTTTCAGTCTAATTAGATTTCAAATTGGAATAATAATTAACACGAAAACCTTAGATAATGGAATTTTTCTGGGCCTAAAAAAAAATGAAATTGAATTTTAATTAAATATAAATATAAGGATGCGGAGTCGCTCAGTGGTAGAGCTCCTTGCCAAAGATCCAAGGTTCAAATCCAGTTTCGGCAGATTTATTATTTATTATTATTTAATCAATTAGTAGCAGGGGATTTATTCTTTGGGATCTGGGACCCTCCTGGACCTTATCCAGCCTCTATGAAGTGGGTATCCAAAACAGCGTGAAAACCTGACGGGTGAGCGTAATCTAGGACAAATCACCTCCCTGTAGAGCCTCTACCAATTATTGAACCTAAGACTCTTCATGAGTTGTAGTGGTACAGTGTTCTTTTTTTAAATGAAATATGAATCAACCAAAAAATAAAATAATTAATTTTCAAAAGTTATACTCGTATTCACTTTATATCTTATTTATTTTTTATTCTTAAGGGGCTCCTCATATTTAGGTTTCCTTCAACCAACCATCCTAGTCCACTGAAGATTTCTTTTATTTCCTTTCTCCATTTCCTTCTGTCCTGTGTATTTTGCTCTCAGACCAATTCTTTCTATCCACCATTTCCTTAGTCTACCTCACCGTTTTCCTCCCTTCATCATTCTAATTGAAAATTAAATTGGGTAATCTTTATTTCTTCATTCTTCTTAAATGACTGTATCAGTATGTTTCGAAAGACATTCTCTTGGGTTTGTGTTCGCTCTCTAATTTAATATTAATGTTAACAATAGTAACAAAATAAAGATCTTCCAAAACAAATGTCTAAGAATCATAAAAAACTATCCAATATAACACACACTATTATAAATAATATGCATTTTGTAATATGTTATACATAAATTTTGTCTTAAGTAAATCCTCTGTACTCTCTTTTCTGTTGGTTTTTTAAATTTTACCAACAACAAAAACATATTAATCAGTAACCGTTGTAATGTGAACTCATTTTCATTGTAAGCGATTATCCCACCAATGTTTCAAAATTTGTATATATTTTAAAATAAAATAAAACAAAATATTTTAAAAAAAAATTAACAATAGTAGTTATATTATATAACTATAATTGTATATAATATAAGTTATATTATATAAATTTTATAGTTACTATATTAATATATCTTATGTTTCTTAAACTATAAGATGATTAATTAATTGATTAATCTTAAACATGATCGTTTCCAAAGTCATGGGAAACTCATTTGTGGTTCCTCGGCAAGCAATAGCAGGATCGAATTTCAATCCTCAATTCGATATATTTAGAATTTTAAAAAAAGAATGATGGTGTAGGGCATAATTTTCTGTGTTATTAGTTTTATATAATTTTTTTCAATTATATATTCATTTAAAGGCTGCTCGGAATCTGCGTTCTGTAGATTATTAGAGTAGAGACATGTCAACGTCAAGGACAGAGAGACCTTTATAAATACATTTCTGATTTTTAAGAAATGTATGGTCTCATTTTTAGGGGTTATGTACAGCTAAAATCATCAAACTTATATCTATTTCGTGTAAGCTATGTGTAAAACATATTCATATATATTACTTTTATTTCAAGCTAACGTTTTGAAACGACCATTTATTTATTGGCACATTCCATGCAACTGTATTCTAGGTGCCTTTTTACTATTTAATAACTAAAACATTATAAATTATTAAAGGTGTAAGAAAGGTTCTAGAAAATAGTTTTCTAATACACCTCTTCCGGCTTCCTTACGATCCTGGCATGTAAACCACTCGATTCAAGCGGTTGCATTACGTAAATATACAATAAATAAATTCTAGCGGGCGCAGGTGGCTATGCCAACCCGCAAGACGCATTTCTCTGTTTTTTGCCATTTCCTTCCTTTTTTCCTTATTATTTGATCAAAATAAGAAAAGAAGGTTTAAACAGTTAAATAATCACTTTTAAATAAGAAATTTATTATAAAAATGGAATACATTATGAAAGTATGTTTATATTTAATAAATATATAAAAAATTAAATTATTATAAATAAATAAAAAAATTATACTATATTGTAATGCAGGTCGAGTATATTCTCAACAGTGGGTTTTGGGTAGAATATGTCTGGAAATGAAAGAATGCATCATTTATGCAGTGCCTAACAGGAATAAAACAACCACTATTAGCATGCATTCATCCCCACACAATTATCATGCCTGACTTATGTAAGGCCCACTCAAAAATAGAAAAAATAATCGCATTGAGAAAAAACATTATACAGTTTTTGCTGATCCGTCAACTGGAGCGCAAATACAGTCAATTGAGTCTCTATGGGCTGCAGCCAAAAGAAGAAATAAGGTAGAGGCAGTACCTAAAAGATTCCTATTGGATTCGTATCTGTGTTAATTTATGTGTAGGCAAAGGTAGAAAGACAAAAATCTTTTTGAGGTTATAAACAAAATTTGAATAAATCGGTGATTGATCATCTGTTCACACTTAATCAACTAATAGAGAAATCACTAGAATACAACTTCAAACCCTACCTGGGATTCATCGATTTTAAGAAATCGTTCGACAGCATATACCACGTCAATATACGACCGACATTAGAACAGATAGGAGTGGACAAGACATAGGTTCAAATAATAGAAAATATGTACATCGAAAACAAGGGATATGTAGAAACAGAAAGAAGAGGAAAAATATTTCCGATCAGGAAGGAGTCAGGCAAGGCGATTCCCTATCGCCAACAATATTCATCGCAGAACTAGAAAGAATTTTCCAAGCTCTAGACTGGCGTGACAAAGGGATTTCTCTCGACGGAATAAAAATTAACCAACTGAAATTTGCGGATGACGTAGTTTTGATTGCAAGCTCTGAGGATGAACTCATTACAATGATCAACAAGCTGAAAGAGATGAGTTCGAACCACGGGTTGATATTGAACCCACAAAAAACAACAATTATGACCAACCAAAGATCTCTAAAGAAGTTAGATACCTGGGACAAATCATCTCATTCGAAAAAAGAAGTCAAATAGAAATTGAATCAAGAGTCGGCAAGGCATGGAAGAGATTTTGGATCCTTAGAAGTATGTTTAAAGGCCGCCTAGAAATAAGACATAAAACGACCGTATTCAACAGCTGCATAATCCCTGTCCTGAGCTATGGTTGCCAGACATGGTCACTCACTAAAACTTTGGAGAGGAAGATAACTACCTGTCAACGCAAGATGGAAAGAATAATGCTGGGAATTTCATTGAGGGAAAAAATAAATTCACGCCGAATAAGAAAGCACACCATGGTTACCGACACAGTCACCTACGCCAGAAGAATGAATCTGATCCATTCTGAAAGAATGGATCTGGGCAGGCCATATGATGAGACAAGGCGAAGGCATCTGGGCTAGGCGAGTGGGCCGATGAATTCAAGATGTGCGGTAGCTCTCTCTGGATGCGATCAGCGCGAGACAGGGACCTATGGAAGAGTATATGCCAGCAATTTCACCAGTAAGGTTCGGCTAGTCTCCGTCCAAAGACTCTAATCTCACTAAAGGGAAGGTCTATATGTAAATACATAATGTTGTATAAAATACTGTAAATAATGAGGAAGTTAATTCTGCATATACATTCAAATAAATAAAGACTATTATTATTATTATTATTGTTATTATTATAAAGGCTCTACTTTACATTTGACAAATTTAAAATGTAAATAAAATATAAAATGATCGAATTTATATGTATGAACTAATTGATAAAATGTTAACTGCTTTGATGGTTAACGTACTCATTTTACCGTTTTCCTGGTTCATGAATTTTGAGATCTTTGTAAGCAAATGAGTTTACTCGTTATGCCATTCAGATCGCATCACTATGACTCCCTTAAGGAGAAAGTAACACCCGACTATTGAATTAGAGGCTTTGTAAAAGGAAGATGCTACGAGGCGAGGTGTCTAATGGAGGATTCCAGGCTATAAACAATGCAGAAAGGATGCTGAGAAAGCGCTAACCTACGCGTCCTTGCCCTGACCCAAGAGTAGCTCTTGCGCAAGGGATGGCCTGGGAACAGGGGATGTCCCAAGTACCTGACCTATCACGAACCAGCTGCCTCTTTAACCTAACATCCCTACGCACTCTAGTGTTAATCTTATTTCGTAGTTTGTCATTGATGTCTGTGTCATTGGAATATAATTAATGAACGTACACATTGCCACCGATATGGAATCCCTAATCCAATTTAACAATCACCCTCTGTTACTTTTATATAAGAGGATAGGAAGCGAAGTTGTTGCTACTCATGAGCTAATTATGAGAGGATACGTTTCTTCAGAACCGTATGTATTTAACGAACCTTAGAACTAGATTTTCGACCATTTCAAAACATCTAATTAAATTGAAACTTTGCATACTTTAAAAGTACCGATGCCAATGCAATAATTTGATTCAATGACAATGCATATCCTGGCCAGTAACTTCAAGATTATCGATTTTTCATATCCGAAGCACGGTAGTGTCTCATGCCAAGTACTAAGACACAGTGCACGATTTAATCTTCGAGACAAGCTTATGACTATTGGTAGGATCAACTCGGTAATTTCTATAGTTTGCAACAAAAAAAAAAGTAATAGTTACAAAAAACTAAAAACATGTATTTGTATCAGGCCAAACTAAAAAAGTAGGAGATGAATCTGTTTTAAACTATATATATATAAATAACTTCCAATATTTCTAGATTAATTACTCATTAAACTCATAGTTACTTAAATTTTTCATGAAACGTACAGATGTGGTGTTATATTTTGTTCCTTCCTAAATGGAGGGATAATGCTGATGTGTAAATATTTTTTAATCTTTTCTTAAACCTTTTCCTTCAATCCTACCTTATATACAATAAAATTATTTTTTGAAAATTATATGTCTTAAAAGCTGGTTTTCAGGATTTTTCAGCCATATAACAAATATAAGAAACTTTAATAAATTTAGAATATTTAATTGCTTGCAACTTATTCTTACCGCTAATCACAAAAAATGGAGTCATGCCTTTTATCATTTTATTTCTTTCGAAGATCTAATTTCGGTAATCATTCAAGGTGATTAAGATTAGAAACAAGAACCACCTTTTATGATAATTGGCTTTTTGATAAATGTTTATGCCAATTTATTGAATTTATTAAACAAATTCTGCCTATTTATATATAATCTGATTTCACAGCTTATTGCTTTTTTATAACAGAGTGGCTTATGATTATGGATCGAAATGAGGGCTCTAAATGTTTAAAAAAATGTTTTTTTTGTTGTACCTTCTTTTTCTTTTTCAAGTACCGATTTCAGGTGAAGGTTGGTAACAATAAGAGGCACAGCTGACTGAATGCGTCGTTCTAGGTTCAGGATTCAGCTGATTCTTGTTTTTGCCTTCAGATGATTCTTATATCTACATGAAAATAGTTAACTTTGTTGCATAATTATTGCTTAATATTATGTATGCATAAACACATAACAAAACACTATGCAAATAAAATAAAATCTGCCATGGGTTTTATCGTCGGCCTCATAATTGTTTTCCATATATCTTACCTTCTAACATTAATCTTGGTATATCGTACTTAAGATTGTGATTTACATGTCCCAGATAGGCACTTTTTATCTTCTTATTAATAGTGTTAGTTTCCTGCATCTGACCTCTTCTTTGTTTATAAGTTTTGTCCATGGTAACTACTTTTTAAGGTCCACGTTATCCGACGTACAATAGAACTGAAGGCACAGACAGAGCTTTAAAGAAACCTGTATCCCATACTTAAGTCTAGTGATGAGTTTCATCATAAACTCTGCATTTTTTAAAATAATGCTCTGGTCTGTTCAAATCGCGTTATAATTTCATAATGGTGACACAATGTTTTTCGAAATCCATTAGCCAAAATCCATGTACTTAATTTATTAAAAAAAAATAAATGTGTAGCGTATGTTATTTAATATGGTACCGTTGATCATTATCCATTCTTGGGCTTAGACTACTACTGTGTTGAATATGTTTTTTTATTTACTTTAGTAATATTTAAAAAAAAAAAAATGAAATAAGGATACCTATTCTCTAGCAGAAAAAAGAATCATGTGAAAGCACAAATAAGAATCAGCTGAAGCCAGTACCTAGGACCTTCCAGTCAGCTGTGCTACCTGCGAGTCAGCTGTCCCTTTGCCTTCAGGTCCTTTTTAAATCCCTTGTCCCTTACCTAACAGCAAGGGACAAAGTTAAAGTACATTTAGCTCGGCGTGAATTTTAAATATCCCCAAAATTTTTCTCCTAGCGTAGGAAATTATTTGCATTTCGTTAAAATTTTATCACAATCCTATCGCTAAGATACTGAAATTAGAAACTTGTTTTCGATTATTTTTTATAAATCCAATAAGAATGATTAGTTGCTCTAGTTCAATAATAAGTCACTATGCCCTGTAATTCTCATCGAACCAGGTCATCTTGGATATCTATCTGGACTATCCTCACTCATACAAGTAATTATCTTACAATAGTCTTTATTCCAGCCTCCTAATTTATACCATCTTCCATTTTTAATTGAATTCATAAGGTAAATTGCAATAATTAGCTATTTATAAATTCACTTAAATAGTGAAGTATATTTTTTAAAAATTAGAGAGCCTGGAAATCTAGAAAACCTGGCGGTTAAGAGTGATGTCGAACAAATCTCCGCCTTGCACAACCGTTGTCTTGGAGAAAGTACAGTCTCTATCACGTACTAAACCTATGAGTTGTAGTGGTACAGGTTTTTATTAATGGATTTATTTCATAATCTTAACGCTTGAAGAAACATACTGTCACAAAAAAAAAATGTATCAATGCAAATGTTCATCTTTTTTGCCCTATACCTATACCTAGAGAGCTTTAAGGCTTTAAAAGGTCTACCTTTACCGACCTATTCAGATTCGTCCGTTAGGAGTGAGCACAATGGTTCTTCAGTGTGGGTGTATTATTGCGTCACTGCCACGCGACAGAACCATCCTTCAAGGTAGTAAACAACTTTCGTGGGAAAGGTCTAGGTTTGCGGACGTTTTCTTTCAGGTTTTTGAAAGGATTCTTACCTCAAGATTGCAACCCGAAAGGTTCTTTATTCTTTCTTAGCTCAGCTTGTGTATGTTAATTGTACTATGAATTAGTATGATTTTTTAATTTTAATATAGTTTCAAGTTTAAAGGGTTATATGGTGCCGTTTTATTCTTTTGGC